>SRPY01000166.1:0-51627 GCA_018360145.1 Claviceps africana
AAAAAAAAAAGAAAAAAAAAAAAAAAAAAAAAAAAAAAAAAAAAAAAAAAAAGAAAAAAAAAAGCAAAAAAAAAGCAAAAAAAAAGCAAAAAAAAGCACAAAAAGTACAAAAAGCACAAAAACAACACATGACAATGCGCTGACTTGATGCCTCGCGTAGATGGTCCCATGATGGAAACCAAGAAGCGTTTCGATGCGGAGCCGTGCGGATGGGCTGGCGAGATGACCAGACGGGATCGGACCGTGAGGGAGGGCGGCTGCCGGTACGATTAGAGTTGGCGAACCGCCCCAGCTCCTTGGTTTCCGCGAGGCGACGCATGAAGTAGTGCGTGCTCGCCGTATTTCCGCCGTCTTGCTATTTCCGGAGATGGCGGATGCTTGTTGGCCCCGACGAGGGCGCAAAAAAAAAAAAAAAAAAAAAAGAAGAGCATTGATGGGTGGAGACAAAAGTTGGAAAAAAAAAAGTCCGTCCGTCTTCGGAATCCGCTCGGACCTTTTCTTTTTGATAAGGTTTTTTTCTTCCTCCCTGCTTTGTCTTTAATTTGCTTGATAAGAGTAAACCTGTGTTTTCGTTGTATTCAGCAATAACATTCTCCATGAATGATTGAGAACTAGACCTTTCTTCTTCTTTTTTTTCCCATTGTGTCATTGTAAAAGACAATAGACACCCGCCCGGCTTCCACACACAAATCCAAGGTATGGCGTCGCCCATCACCGTCGCCCCGAGCCGAGCTGATTCCACAGCCGAGAATCTGTCTCACCAGCAAATCACATCACGAGAAAATGCCACATCCAGAGAACATGACCATGTTCCATCGACCACAGATGCCCGGTCCGTACCGCCGACGCCGCCGCCACCGCCGCCGCCACCCGATGGCGGCTATGGCTGGGTTTGCACGGGCTGTGTCTCGCTGGTAAATGCTCACACATGGGGTCTCAACTCGACTTACGGCGTCTTCCTCGCCCATTATCTTGCCAACCAGACGTTCCCCGGTGCGACCGCCCTCGACTATGCCTTCATAGGCTCCCTGAGCGTCAGTTGCGGTCTGTTGGTGTCGCCTCTGGCCACGGTGTGCGTCAGAAAATTCGGCACGAAGCCCACCATGTTGGCGGGGGCCATCATGGAGACGGCCAGCCTGCTGTGTGCCAGCTTTGCGAGCAAGACATGGCATCTCTTCCTGGCGCAGGGCCTCCTCTTTGGCCTGGGCATCGGCTTTCTCTTCACGCCGTCTGTCGGCATCGTCCCGCAGTGGTTCACCACCAAGCGATCCCTGGCGAATGGCGTCGCCGTCTCCGGCTCTGGTCTCGGAGGCCTGCTGTACTCGTTTGCCTCGGGGGCCATGCTCCGGAACCTGGGCCTGGGCTGGACGTTTCGGGTCCTGGGAATCCTTGCCTTTGTCATCAACACGGCGTGCATCCTGCTCATCAAGGACCGCAACAAGATTATTGGATCGAGCCAGCTGGCGTTTGACACGACGCTTCTGAAGCGGCCCGAGTTCCTGTTGGTGCTTGGCTTTGGCTGGTTCAGCATGCTCGGCTACGTGGTGCTCATCTTCAGCCTGGCAAACTACGCCAACGAGATTGGCCTCGGGGCATCCGAGGCGGCCCTCATTAGCGCCCTCTTCAACCTATCCCAGGGGCTGGGCCGTCCGTTGATGGGGTTTTGGAGTGATCGGACGGGCCGCATCAACATGGCCGGCTTCATGACCGCGCTCGCTGGCGTTGTGGTCCTGGTTATCTGGATCAACGCAAAAGCATACGGCGTGCTCATTTTTTTCGCTCTTGTTGGCGGAGGCCTGGCCGGCACCTTCTGGACCACCATCGCGCCGGTGACGGCCGAAGTCGTCGGTCTCCGAGACGTGCCGTCGGGCTTGTGCCTCACGTGGATCATCATCGCGGTGCCTTCTCTGTTGAGCGAGCCCATCGCGCTGCAGATTGTCCAGAGCACGGGGAGCTACCTGGGCACCCAGCTGTTCACGGGAATCATGTACCTTGCGGCGGCCATTTGTATGCTTGCTCTCCGGGGCTGGAAGGTTGCGGAGGTGCATGAGATTGCGCGGGCGCTGAACGAGCGTCCCGAGGACATTGACCGCGTCAAGGCGGAGAGTGATGAGGAGCTGATCCGCAAGGGCCGAGAAGCGGGGAGAAAGAGAATGATGGCCGACTGCTGTCGACTGGAGAGGGTTTGACGAATGTGCAAATGCGTACCAAGTAGGTACCAAGTAGGTAGGTAGGTACCTAAGTAAAGTACCTAAGTAGGTAGGTACGCAAGGTAAGTAGGTACTGAAACCAAGTACCTCATAAGTACAATATACCAGACATATATAGGTACTTTAAGTACTACTTAAGATACCTGTATGACTCTATACTTTATACTTAACTAGATGTACAGTATGCACTTACCTACTTCTTAGGGAAAGTGTCTTGTTCGCGCAGCATTCGAGTAGCTATCGGTATCTTTGTATGGAAGGAGAAAAAGATGGAAATGCGGAAAGCCAAGAACGAAACGTGAACATCTTAAGTACTTGGTAGGTACCTACTTATAAACTGTGACAAGTGACATGTGACATGTCTGGACTGCGAATGTGTCAACTGCCGCACGTGAGCACGTGAGCACGTGAGCACATGAACACGTGAACAGGCAAAGAGGCGCACAGCGAGCGACCTGCTAATATGTGCTAAACGCGGTCCGGTGCCGTCCACGTCCTACCGGGGCCACGGCCACTACCTTTGACGCATCCAAGATGCAGCTTGAGCCGCGTCTGGATGCCTCTAAACTTGATTCTCTCCGAGCCTCTTTGTGCTGCTCTTTGTGCCGCTCTTTGTGCCGCGGGTAGTAACAAGACCCGGGTCCCGCGCTGTATGCCTCAGTATGCGCTTCTTCTCGACGTGAGCCGCTGACATGTGGCTCTTGGAGAGCAAGGACGCCTTCGACGGTAAGTCTCTTGTACGACTCATCGTGATCCGCGGCGCCAAAGCTGACTGATGAACTGCTCTAGGCCGGCGCATGTGGCTTCGACCTGGCAAGACGTATTTATTTGGAAGGACTGCCTCCGAGCGTAAGTCGCGCCAGACCGGTTTCTTCACATAATATCCCCACGCATCAATCACGCTGATGGACCTTGTTTTAGCTGGCCAGCTGGCGATATCTCACTCTACCATATCTCGAAAGCATCTGACCGTCACCGTCGACTCCGTCCCACATGGCCACGCACATAATCCGACTGACCGGTCGAAGCTCACTGTTGAAGATCTGGCTACCAAGATTGGCACAGTTGTCAACGGTAGAAAAATAAGGGGAAGCAAATATGTCTCCAACGGTGAAGACCTCGATGTGACCATGGGCAAATGTCCAAGCAAGTTTCGGTGCGTTCACCCTCATAAAGAAAGGCGGAAGAGAAAAAGAAAATAAAGAAATCGAGGAACGGGACGAACGAGGTCAGTGCTGACAAGTTGCAACGGCAGAGTAGCTTGGTTCCCGGTCGTTTTCACAGTTTCCTTCACCAACAAAGAACTCCAGGCCGATCCTCTTGCGAAGCTGAGAGAACGGTTCGAGCAGATTGACGTCAAGCTTTTGACCGATTATGATATACAACACACGACTCATGTAGTGTCAAGAAAACGGAACACGGCTAAAGGCCTACAAGCCCTCATTAATGGAAAATTTGTTGTGACGGACACGTTTTTGGATGCAATAACGCAAGCTGCGGAGGTGGGCGGAGACTCTGAACCCAGTGCACTGGAACGAGACTTTGAGCAAGCCTGGCCGGACGCTCTGCAACATTTGCCACCTCGAGGCGGCGAGCCTGTTCAGCATCCAGACTCCGTATATGCCCCGGAAGCTGACAGAAAGGATGTGTTTGATGGCTATACATTCATCTTCTACGACAACACCCAGTACAGCAATTTGATGGCACCCATAACGAATGGTGGCGGAAAGGCAATCATGCAAGCCATCAAACCTGGAGAGACGCACATAAATGACTTTGTGCGATGCGTCAAAGAAGCGGCGGGTGAAAAGGGGCTAGGCTCGTTTGAGGATGGAAGTGAAGGCAAAGGTATTGTGCTCGTCAGATATTTGCCTGCCAAAGGAGACCACATCAATTGGTATGCCGATTTCATCACCCAAGTATCTCTGCGATTGGACCACAGACCCATAGAGCAGAATGAGTTCTTGGAGGCCATCTTGATCAACGATGCGAGCATATTGCGACGTCCGTTGGAGGTGGAGCCGGCATCGGGCAGCCAGACTGTGGCGGGCAGGACGGAAGCCTCCTCTGCGGAGCATGTGTCTCGTGAACAAGCTGACCAGCCGATCGAGGGACTTCCCCCGCCGACAAAGGCGAGAAGGGCTAGACGACCAGTCAAGCGGCGCTTTGCCGGGTTTGATGATGACTCCGACATTGACGAAATTGACGAACCACGGCCCGCATCTGCCGTGACACAAAATCCGGTGGCGAAGCCTGTTCCAGAAGCAGAGGAATGCGGTTTGTTCGTATCACAGGAGCAGGACGCGCCCGAAGCACAACGTGAAGACGATGCATACGAATCCTTGTCGAGAAAACGACCTGCGCCTATGGAAGACGATCTCATGGATGGCATGGCCCCCGCGGCTGCCATGTTCAAACGACAGCGCTTGGAGCGAGGTGACCAGTTCGCCTCCCCTTCGCCGGAACCCGAGTCGCCGGCTGCTGGCGGGGCACCGACGAGGCGGCCGAAGGAAAAGATGGACGTTTTGGCCATGGCAGCCCGTCACCGCGAAGAAGCCGAAGCTCGAGCCCGCGCCGAGCGAGAGGATCTGGCCAATCTCCCTGATAACATTGATCTCGCAGAAATCCGGCGACTTCACATTGTGGAGGAAATAGAGGTTCGCACGGGTGATGGCAGAGCACGAACCAGAGAACGGGACATCAAGGAGGGCAGGTGGAATCCTGCATGGAACGGCGTCAAGAACTTTAAGAAGTTCCGCAGAAGAGGCGAGGCAACGGGCAGACAACCGACCAGGACCATCGTGGCGCTTCAACAAGTCAAGACCAAAGAATACGGCATCGGCGACAGCTACTGGCTGGAAGATGAAGGTCGTGAGCGGCGAAAGTCGGCCCCCAACAGCCCTCATCGCCCCTCTGGCGCCAATACCCGAGCGTCAAGCTTGTCTACCGGCGGAGAGAGGTGGTCGTCTCGAAAGGGCGCACCGCCTCATGCCGTCGTGTCAGAAGAGGACGTGGACGTGGACGAGGACGTGGACGAGGACGTGGACGTAGACGTGGACGTGGACGTGGACTTGGACGAGGACGAAGTTGAAGATGTCTTCGCGAACGAGCCAGTCATGGTGCCCGACAGCATGCAGCGGAGCACACAGAGAGTAGCGCCCGCGCCCCGGGGCACAAGCAGCAGTAGCAAGATCACGGCGACGCCGTCGCAAACAACATCATCCTCGAGACAGAGCCGGAGCAGACAGGAAAAGAGAGCGGCGCCGCACGAGGAGGCGTCCTCTAATGCGAGGGCCAAGAGGGCGAAGCTCAGTCGGCAAGCCGTTGAAGTTCCGGATAGTGATGAAAGCGAGGACGAGCTCAAGTTTCGATTCGGCAAACGACGTTGAGGCGTCTGTTTTGGAGCATGTGTTTGGGCGGGAAAGGGGCAAAGAGAGGGGGGCAAACAACTGAAGAGAATTTGATATATTGACTGGGGACTTTTGATTGGGTTCTCTACATCTATCATATAGGGGTATCTTGTCGAATGTACAGGTCAAGAAGGAAAGAAACAAACGCAGGTGCCGCGACTGGGCGGTCTGGCAAACAAAAATGTACAAATCCAAAAGAAAAGAAGAGAGAAAACAGGGGGGGGGGGAGGAAGAAAAAACACAGGGCAGATCTAATCCATCTGATCCATCTCGCTCTCATGCGAGGCGGCTCCCTCGGGCTCGTCCACCAGCAACCCAATCAGACAGGCCGACAACATGGCCTCGTAGTTGACCCAGGGATGGACCTCGCCGAACAGTTTCGTGCCGTCCCTAGCGGCGCCGCGCATGAGCTCGGGGATGCCGCCGGGGTGGTAGGCGGCGTAGGGGGTGATGTTGTAGACGCGTCCGTTGATGGCCATCCAGGCGTCCTTGCCCTTGCGGCCCGTCTGGCTCCTCAGCATCGAGGGCGTGACGCGGAGGTAGGACGCGGAGGGGGGGTGTATGCCGCGGAGGTCGGCGTTGGGACCGGAGATGCGGGCCCAGTCGAGTGGTGAGTGGCCGGGCTCGAGGGTCACCTTGCGGCTGGGTTTGGGGGGTCTGGCGGAGTGGGTGGGAGGGGGAGCGAGGGCCGAGGCCGACGAGGGGGAGGGATTCGGAGGCCCGCGATGGGGCACCGGACCGCGGGCGCGTTGTGCCGAGTCGAGGGCGGGAAACGCGGGGAGGATCGGGAGCCGGCCGGCCGAGGGGGCGGTTCGTCTTGCCGGAATGGGCGGCGGCAGCATGGACGAGAAGTCGGGTCTGGAGGGCGAGGGCGGCGAATCCGCATCGTCTGATAGCGAGAAGGTGGGCACGGCGGGCGAGGGTGTCACGGCCGAGGCCTTGGGCGTCATGAGGCCGTCATCGTCTGCGTCCCGGACGGCGATGGAGGTTCGTCGCAGCGTGGGTGGCGTGGCTGCGGACGAGAGCGATGGTCTGTCCGACGAGACAGAGGCGTCCTCCTCCCAGGGAGGTTCCCTCTTGGGCGGCCCCGGCGCGGGCTCGTCGTCGACGACGTCATGGCCGCCGCCACGGCGCCGTGTCTTGTCCGAGACGGAGGTGGTGGACGTCGGGGGGCGGGCGTGTCGTCCCGGAGACGGAAACCGGAGGGCCAGCCAGGCGGGCGGTCGGATGAGCACGTAGACGACGGAGGCGACGAGGAGGGACACGCCCAGGAGGCCCATTGTCGCGGGGGTATGAGATTTTTTTTTTTGGCGAGACGGGGCGGCGGGAGGGGTTTGATTTTTTTTTCCCTCGTGCGATGGAAGAAGCTGCAATGCCGCGATTACGACGGGCTGGTTCGCGGGGAGACGGAGGAGGTTGGCGGGTTGGACTTTGCTCGTCGCCCCGTGCATGTGATTGGCGGTACGGCCTCTGTGGGAGAGGGGGCGCGGCTGAGGTCAGCCTGCCACCAATCCGTTGACGGGGGGGTGGATAGCAGCGGAGCGAAACATGGCCGAGGTTCGAAACGTGGCACGGGAGGGGGAGGGGGGGGGGCAACAGAGGAGACGAAAGACAAATGACGAAAAAAACAAATAAACAAAAACAAAATACAACAAACAAATACAAAGAGGATGAGAAAAACAAGATGAATCCACGGCAAATCGCACCGGACCGGACAAGCACGTCGATGACGACATGGACGGCGGGCGCATAACGACAATCAAAGGGCCGTCAATGCAAGCGCGGCCGTCCAAGGCCCCATGGTGCCCGAAAGAGGGGTGCTGGCACGTGCAGAGGGCGGAATGTGGGCAGCGGGCAGCGGGCAGCGGGCAGCGGGCTGTGAACGGGAGGTGCATGTGCTGGGCGATGCTGTGCCACGCTGTGCGATGCCGTGCCACGCCGTGCCCCGCCGCGTGCCCTATGTCGGCGTCGTGGCTGCGGGCGGGCTGCGAGCGCCTGTCGGCCACACGCACACATGCGCTGCACTGCGCTGCACCACGACGCATGCACCACCGCAACGCATGCACCAGGCTGGGCCTTCATTTCGGGCCCCGCCGCCGCCCCTTTGCCCTCGGGGCGGCCCCCCCCTGATTCTCCCTGTGTCGCCCTGATTCGCCCCGACTCGGCCTGGGGCTGCCACCTGCTGGGCCGATGGCTCGAGCTTCCATGTCTCCGGTCCAAACTACCTACTACTTACCACTTACCCTAGTAAAGGAGCAAGACCATTGATTCCATCCAATCCAACCAGGCGAGCATCCAAACCCGTCCAGTCCACACCAGGCCGTCCAAGCAAAAAAAAAAAAAACATTCCTGGTCGTCCGTCTCGACCCTTTTTAGATGCGTTCGGGGCACGCCTGCACTCTGCGGTCGAGACATGCGACCTCTCGACCTGTCGTCCCCCCTTAGCTGGCACTCTCCCAAGACGTCCGCTCCTGCACCGCCGGTCCGTGGCACGAGACGCATCTCGACGACCCTCTCGACCCTCGCGACCGCTTCGAGCCCGACGACTTCGACCCGATCGACCCCCTCGTCCTCGTCCCCCTCGACTCCTTCGACCGCGACGCCCCGCCGGCCTGCCGCTCCGTCCCTTCACCACCAGCATCAGCATCAGCCATCTCGGCCAGTCGGCGGCCATCCAGCTCATCCGGTTCGCCAGGCCCTCGCTTCACGGAAGAGCACTGGCAGCATCGTCTCCAGACCCGCCGCCTCCGCCTCCTGCAAACCTCCGAGGACGCACCCGTCGCGCCCGCGGCCGTCACTACAGCCATCACCACCATCACCACCATCACCATCACCACCATCACCGCCATCCCATCCATCGCCGCCGCCGCCGCACCCCCCGTCACAGCCTGTCCTCACCAGCAGCGGCCATCCCGGCTCTCGACACCGCAACGGCCGCACCGCCCCCTCGGCCGCCTCTTTCCATCGCAAACAACATGCGACGTCTGTGACCGTGAAGCCGCGCCCCTTCTCCGTCCTATCTGCGAGCTTCTCCAACATGCCCGTCGGCGACAGGCCACGACAGCCCCAGCTGGCTGCCTCGGCGGCCAAGCCCGTCAACCGCGTCCCGCTGACACCCAAGATCGCCGCCAAGGGGTTGCCCTCCGTGACCCCTCTGGCCAGGCGACCGCAGTCAGCAACCCCCGTGCTCGCCACCATCTCCCTCCCCAGAGACGATTCAGCTTCCACGCCGGCAAACGCCGGTCTGGCCGGCATGCCTCCTCGTTCGGGGCCACGACAAATCCGCGTCAACAGCGCCGGTTCCACCCCGAGCAGCTCGCCGAAGCCCGACAGAACAAACGACGACGTCGAAAGCAACACGGCCAACGCCAGCACCAACGCCAGCACCAACGCCAGCACCAATTCCCACTCCAACACCAACACCAACACTAGCCATAACCACCGCACAAGCCTGGCTGTCGGCTCCAATGACTCGAGCAAGTTCATCTACGCAAGCGAGGCCAAGATGGCCCAGCCCGCGTCGTCGTCGCGGCCGGCATCCGTTGCTCCAAAGGCCGCCAGCAACACCTTCCTGTACGCAAACGGAGCCACGGCCGACGGCGGGCGCGGCCTCAGCCCGCCTACCAACGCGGCTGCGGCGGCCATGTCCGCGACCAGTCCAGGTCTGGACTCTGCATCGCAGGCCAAGTTCTTTTTCGCCAACGGCGACCCGGAATTGTCGTTGGGCACGAATCTGCCGTCATGTGTTTCTGCCTCCGCCCTATCGTCCGTTTCCGGTTCGAGACTGGCTCCTCCGCGCTCCAATGCGGGCAGTTCACGCCCCGAGTCTACCGTATCCGCCGCACAAAGACCGGCGTCCCCCATCAAGACGGCGTCGGCGCCTATGCCTCCGTCCCTGCGAAGCAGCGCCGCCTCGCCCACGCAGACGTCTTTTGTTTCACCTGTACCGGCATTGCAGCCACAGTCACAGCAGCAGCAGCAGCAGCAGCAGCAGCAGTCGTCATCCACCGTGTCCAGACGAAAAGTCAGCATTGACGCAGCACCGCGTTTCATGGGTAGGCACAAAAGAGCCGGCAGCGGTGCTGCCACGGAGCCTTTGACGCTTTCTCGATTTGCGCTGTCGCCAAACCTGCCAGAAACAACACTTCACTCTCCTCCTCTGAGCCCTGGACTGTCGAAAACCGGCATGACAATGGCATATATGCTACAGGCCCTAGAGGATGTCAGGGACGACGGCGAACTGAGAGATGAAGACGGGCAATCCGAGGTCCATAGTCCGACAATAGTACCAACACACGATCCTGTCAGCGAGCTGGTTGCCAACGCGCGTCGCGAACGCAAGGTTCAAGACTTGGAGATTACCAATGCCTCGCTCGAGGCCATAAACCGCACTCTCGAGCGACAGCTCCGGAAACAAACGGCTGATCTGCGGCGATATCGTCGCCTGTCGAGGGCCGGCGCGCTGTCGGCAGCCTCGAGCCGGGTCACCTCGCTGGCTCTAACCGAGCCACCCACCGGCATGTCTTATGCTGACGAGACTGACGATACGGAATATGAAGAGGACAAGGATGAGGATGAGGAAGAAGAAGAGGAGGAGGAGGAGGAGGAGGAGGATACGGACTCTCTGTATGACTCGGATCAGTCCAGCAATGCCAACATGAGCACAGAGGATGTTCTGCTGCAAGGAGCCAAAATCGAGGCTCGGCGCAGGCGAGACGAAAAGAGGTTGCAGCTAGATCTGACCAAGCATCAGGAACTCCTCGTCGACAGTCAAAAGATGAACCAGAGCCTGAAGCGGTGCCTCGACTTTACAGAAGCGCTGATTAAAGAAGGTCACAAGGCTCTCAACTATCGCGTGCAGATCTCGGATATTAAGTTGGGTGGACGAATCCTTGCGCCCCCGGACGAGGACGACGAAGACGTCTTGTTTCTCGAAGACGAAGAAGCAGACGCGGACGCGGACGCCATGACGATGACAACCGTCGATGGCGGACTGCAGGCGCCTTGGTCGAAAAGCAGTCAGGATCGAGATAGTGGGATCGAGCTGCCGCCTGAGGAAAGCTAACACGCGATTCTTTTTTCTTTTTTTTTTTCTCGTCTCAATTTTTTTTCTCTTGTCGCGTTTTTTTTTCTTTTACACGTTTCCCTTTTTGCCACGCAGGTTGTGCAAAGGACGGAGCCCTCTGCCAGTTCGTACTGCCGCAATAGAAATGTCAAGGGATCCAAGCAGCTGCGAGCGTAAAATGTGGCTTTCGCATCTGATTTACTCGAGCAATGTCTCTGCCAAACAAACCATGTCATCACCATCACCACTCACTCGCTCTCGTAACTTTCCTTGATTATAATGTCGCCTCTGTCGCTTTTACATGTTGTTTTTTTTTTCTCTTCCGCCCTCCTATATGTTGTCTATTGCGGGTGCGCGAGGGCGCAGCCGCAGTCCCGAGCGACCCATTTCATACACGGTATGCAGCAGAGCATTCATTCATGGCATGGATACGGCGTTTTTCGGCGGAACAATCGGGGGTTTTTATCATGTCGCCTCACACATCCGTTCTTTTTTTCTTTCTTTTTTTTTCTTTTTTTTTTATCAGATTTTATCGATACCTCTCGTGTACAGCCTCCCGTCAAAAGGCTCCCGAGGCGGATTTCTACCCGTCATCAAAGCAAGCACCCAAGACAAGACTTCCCTGCGCACACGAGTCGCGCACCACGGCCAAGTCGTGCCATGTCGCCGGGACCCCCCACGGCACCCGGCCAGGGAAAAATCTTGCCCGCGTCCTGTATATAGCGACGACGTTTTTTTTTGTGCTCTGCCCGATGGCCAAGTTTGTCCACATTTAGTTTCAATACCTTTGCCAGATACCCCCCCCCCCCCCCCCCCCCCGATGGAATATACGGACGGACTCCCGGGGACATAGCCCAAGGGACGTGATAACTTTTTTTTGCTCGTCGTGATTCGCGTGCCTTGTCTGCGCTGGTTCCTCTGGATGTGAGGCGGGAGGGGGCGGGCTCGTGGTTGGTTGGTGGTTGGTTGAGGAATGACTTTGATGAGGGTACTTTTGAGAGGTGCTGCTGTTTGTTAAGAGATGGACTTTTATTTCAAGACAAGTATATTATTATGAACAGAGATATACTTTTTTTTTAAAGAGAAGTACTGCTATTACTAATAATAACGTACCTATTAAAAAAAAAGGTACCGCTATTGTAAAAGAAATGTCCTCTTATTGAAAAGAAAAGTATTTAATAGTATAAAACAGAAATACTACTACTTGTAAAAAGAAAAGCACTTGTAAGAAAGGACTTGTAAAGAAAGCACTTGTAAAGAAAGCACTTGTAAAGAAAAGCACTCTTATTCATGAGAGGACTGCCACATGAAAAGAAACACTACTATGAAAAGAAAGCCCTACCATTAAAAAGAAAACCTCCAGCTATTCATAGACAAGAACCACGGCAGACGAAAAACCGCTATACATGAGAGAATCCCGCCCTTGTGGGAAAACAACCAAAAGAGAAAAAAAATAACCCTTCGAAAAGAGCCACAATCATGATAGAGGAAAAGAGTGAAAAAAAAAGAAAGGATATATGGAATCTATACGCTATCATGTATTCCTCCCAGATCCTCCCGGCCGCCCAATGTTGGATACCCGTCCTCGTGCCAAGCACAATGGCCACTGCGACTGCGGCCGTCTTGCGTTGCACCCCACCAAGTGTGATTGCGTTCCTTTTCTTTCCTTGTTTTTTTTTTCAAGGAAAAAAAAAAAAGGTCAAAAGAACGTTTTCATCCCCTTCCTGCCTCACCCCCCGTCGCAGCATCTTCTTTGCATCATGTCCGTGGCACATTGGGTGCGTCGTGGGCTATTCCCTCCGCGTGGCGATGGTGCTTGTCCTTTTTGTCTTTTCGCTTCTTGTCTTCGTCCTTGTCCTTCTTCATGGCTGCCTCGGCGACCAGCTGTTCAAAGACGAGGTAGTCGCCTTCTTCTTCGGCGGAGCGCTGGGCCTATGGTTTGGGGCCGTGTTAGCTTTTGAATTAAAAAGAAGGAAAGGAAGAAAAGGGAAAGAAGAAAAAAACAGAGGGGACGATTTAGCATCATGGTCAGAGACACGGCATAAGAGCACAGTCCCAAGTCGTCCATACCTTGGAGAAAATGTCGCCAATCAGGACGAGCGCCTGGGCACGCTCCAGCCTCTTTTGCAGAGGCACCTTTTTGTCGTACAGGACGGAATCGCACACCTCGCGCAGGACGCTCTGAATCTCAAACTTGCTCCCGCGCCATGCGGCCGTGAGGATCTTGCCCGTCACGCGACGCTCGTACTCGACGCGCTTCTCGTCCGTCCAGTCATCCCCGCCTTTGGCCTCCATCTTGGCCATGTCCTCAACGGTTTGTTGCGCGTCGAGAGCACTGCTGATGGTGTTCCACGTGTCTTTGACGAGAGTGCCCTTGTCCTTGAGACGGCTGAAGAAACCACCGATGCCGAGGAACTTTTGACTCCGTAACAAGCCGGATGCCTTGGAGACATATGTCTGCCCAATGGCGTGCAGGATGTCGAGCCCAAACGACTCCATCTTGAGGTTTTCGACCTCGAGGCGCATCTTTTCCTGGAAGGCCTTGGTGACGTCGGAGCCCTTGTCGGTCTCGGTCCAGACGCTCACGCGGTCCAGGAGCTTCTGCGACAATGTTTCGACACGTTCTTTGCGGATGCGCGATCGCTCGGCCTCGTAAGCGGCGAGCTGCTCGCGCTGTTCTTTTGTCAGACCGCTCTTTTTCTTCTCCTTTTGGCGCAGCTCATCTTCGGTGACTGCGTGGACGCTATCGTCGTGGGCTCTGTCGGCGAGGGCCGGCCGCAAGGGGATTTGCGTCCGGCTGCGGGAGCTGGCGGATGCAGCTGGCGAGGGAGCGCGGGATTGGGAATGCAGTGCTGGTCCGGCGGCGGCGGCAGCGGCAGCGTCGTGAGGGGGAGTCGGCGCTGCCGTCTTGTCTTCTTCGACCACAACGGCTGGAGTTGGTGGAGAGACGGGTGATGTTGTTCCGTGCTGAGTGGCAGCGTCGGCCGCGCGCGCCTCGTTTGTGCTTTCTGGGCCAGGGACTTTGGAGTCGTCGGTGTCTGCTGCAGCCGCGGCTGCGGCCTCGGCGTCGGCCTCTTCGCCCTCGGCCATGGTGATGTCCATGGTCGCCGTCAGATCCTTCATAAGGCTGATCTCGCCAATCCAGTCGACAAATGCCTCGCCGCCGAAGATGGATGTGAAAAACTCGGCCGGGTCGGCGAAGCCTTCTCGGGGCTTGGCGTGGTCCTTGCCGAACTTGTCATATGCCTTGCGGAGGTCGGTATCGGAGAGGACTTGGTAGGCTTCGCCGATGGCTTGAAACTTTTCGTGGGCCGTGGGATCGTTGGGGTTCTTGTCTGTCAGATTAATCTGGTTAGCGGCGGCAGGGAGATTCCCGAGGAGAGCGGCAAGAACGAATCGTTTGCGAAAGAGTTGCGCACCAGGGTGATGGAGGATGGCCATCTTGCGGTAGGCCTTTTTGATCTCGAGCTCGGTAGCGGTGGGCTGCACGCCCAGGGCATCATAGTAGGCGGTGTCGACGACCATGATGGGCGAGCCGTACGGGGTTGCCAAAGGTCGATGATAGTCGACGGATGGAGGATGGATGATGGAGGGGTGAGGATGGGACTCGACAGTGGTGCGCACGACGAGGGAGCTGGGGGAAGGAGAAAAAAAAAGAGGGTTAGAAATGACCAACTCTCTGGCGCAGGGAATGGAGCACAGGAGTTATGAAGGCATTGAGGGGGGATGACAAGATAAGATGAGCACACGTCAATGCATGCATACAGCATGAAGATGGGCAGGCTGGCAGACAGATCCTGGTCCACAGCCACGGTACAGCCACGGACTGCCGTGGGGCTGTGGACGACGCTGCATGTGGCGTCGAGTCCGGATGCTGCGGCCAGTTTGGGCAGCAGCTGGGGCAGTGCCAAGCGCCTCGCACGTGGTGGTTGGATCATGGATTTCTCTACATCAAGCATGCTTTTGTTGTTGTTTCTGCGGGTGTTTTTGGATTTTTTAATTTTTTAATCGGGAGGGGGGTTTTTTATTGTTATTTTTTTCGACGAGATTCCCCAGAAAAGGTGACCCCCGGGGCAAACCAGTCGAGCCTCGTTTTCTGGTCATTTGCCCCAACAGGCACAGATCGCTTTCGGCCTCTTCCCTCGCAGCGCTGCAAGCATGGGGCGCTCTGGGGCGATCAAGGAATCAAGAGAACAACGGCCGCCAAGTCGTTTACCTGGGAGAAGCTTAAACCCGTAAGAGCTATTGTCATTGCAACATGGAGCTACGGATGGGTTAGTAGACTGGACCTAGAGCTGGACCTAGAGCTGGACCTAGACCATGCTGGGCGAATGGGAGCATGCATCAGCCGTCCGTCGTCACAAAAAAAAAAGCAAGACGGCTCCAACGGCGGCATCCCGACCACGTCGCCAAGCCGCCGTCCCAGTCCCAGTCCCAATCCCCATCCCACGACTCGGTCTCTGCGGTGGCACCCGTCACATGGTCCCCGAGTCGTCCATGCGTATTCGATGGAGCAGAAGCATTGAAAGCAACACGGCCATGCCCAGACAAGACCCTACCGGACCGGACCAGACTAGACCAGACGGGTTGAGCTGAGCTGAGCGAGCTGGCGTGGCGTGGCTTGTTGGCTCTTCCTTGATTGGATTGCGGCGTCGATGGCCGCGGGGAGTCCTGGTTTCGGGGCACTGGACGTCGAGGCCGCTGGATGCCATGTTTCAAGCTTAATTCTGTTAAATAAATAGAGGCGCGGGCCTCGGTCGGGTTCGATGAGTGCGTGGGAGTCTGCTTCGTTCATCTGCCTTCTGCCGTTTGTTTGTCTGCGTGTGTCGAGTCCGAATCCGAGTCCAAGTCGAGTCCCAAGCTGCAGTCCCAGCTGCGGTCCCAGCTGCAGTTCAAGTTGCAGTCGCAGTTGCCGTCCAGCTGCCGTCCAGCTGCCGTCCAGCTGCAGTCGCAGTTGCCGTCCCAGCGCCGCCATGTCGAGCGTCTCGTCCATTGTCTCGGCAGCTTCGTCGGCCGCTCCTTCCGCCGCCCCTGTGCATGAGCAGGGGGGCGTCATTGATGGCTTGAACCCGTCCAAATACGACCCCAGCAACCCCATCATTCTGTTTATCATTCAGGTACCTTTTCTTCTCTACCCTTTCCATTTCCCATTTCCCATTTCCCATTTCCCATACTCCAAACTCCAAACTCCAAACTCCCAGACTCCCATCGTCAACCCCGATCCCCGATCCCCGTCGCTGACGATGCGCCTCGTCCTCCTGTCCCTCGGCCTCGCAACAGGCCTCTCTCATCATCATAGTATGTCATCTTCTGCACTGGCCGCTGGCCATGATCCGTCAGCCGCGCGTCATCGCCGAAGTCATTGGCGGCATCATTCTCGGTCCCTCGGTCCTCGGACGCATCCCCGGCTTCCAGGCCGCCCTCTTTCCTGAAGCCTCGATTCCCAACCTGAACAACGTCGCCAATCTTGGCCTCATCCTCTACTTGTTCCTCATCGGTCTCGAGACCGACGTCCGCTTCCTCGTCAGCAACTGGCGCATCGCAACCTCGGTCGCCGTCGCCGGATTAGCCCTTCCTTTTGGCATAGGCTGTGCGTTGGCCTACGGCGTCTACCATGCATTCCACGACGAGCCAGGCCTCAAGTCCATCGAATTCAGCATCTACATGCTCTTCATCGGTATTGCTGTGGCCATCACCGTGAGTCGGCAAACTTCCTTTCCATTTGCCATCAAGGCCGAGGTAAGCGAAATGGGTGGCATTCATTAACTGACCTGTGGATAGGCCTTTCCCGTTTTGTGCCGCATCTTGACGGAACTCAAGCTTCTCGATACCAGCGTCGGTATCGTGACTCTATCAGCCGGTGTTGCAAACGATGTAGTCGGCAAGTTTCTCCGCCTGGCGGCCCTCTTTCAGCACGTTGCGCTGTTGTAGGCTAACCATGACCACAGGCTGGATTCTGCTGGCACTCTGCGTGGCTCTTGTCAATGCAGGGACTGGACTCAACGCGCTTTGGATTCTGCTTGCCTCGATAGGATTCATACTTGTCTTGCTGTTTGCTGTGAAACCTGCCATGTACTGGGTTTTGCGTCGCAACGGGAGCATGGACAACGGCCCGTCGCAGAGTGTCATTTCCTTCATCCTTCTCATCGCTCTTGCGGCGTCCTTCTTCACGGGTATCATTGGGATTCACCCCATATTCGGCTCATTCATGGCCGGCCTCATCGTCCCCCGTGAGGAGCGATTCAACATTCACGTAACCGAGAAGCTAGAGGACTTGATCGGCGCCCTCTTCCTACCACTCTACTTCACTCTCTCTGGTCTGAAGACCAATCTCGGCTTGCTCGACAATGGCGCCGCCTGGGGTTACGTTTTTGCCGTTACCTTTGCCGCTTTCTTCTCCAAAATTATCGGCGCCTCCTTGGCTGCGAGGTTCAGTGGAATGGTCTGGCGGGAGTCACTCACCATTGGCGTGCTCATGAGCTGCAAAGGACTTGTCGAGCTCATTGTTTTGGTAAGACGAAGCCTCAAGGGAGCCGCCCAGCTGCCCGGGTTGGCACTCTGAACGAAAAGAAAAAAAGAACAAAAAAAGAAAAAAAGAAAAAAGAAAAAAAAACTAATTGCCATGTCGCAGAACATAGGCCTACAGGCCAAGATTCTAAGCACTCGAACTTTCACCATATTTGTCGTCATGGCTCTCTTGACCACGTTTTCCACCACACCCATCGTATCACTTCTATATCCGCCATGGTACCAGAAGAAAATCGCAGCGTGGAAACGTGGAGAGATCGACTGGGACACCGGAGCTCTGATTTCCCCTCCATCCAGCTCCCGTGATTCGAAAGGCGGCCCTCAAGCTTTGGAAAGGGTCAACCGCCTGCTTGTCTACCTCAGACTGGACAATATGCCCTCTCTCCTCCAACTTCTGTCCATGTTTGGTGACCCTTGTCCATCGCAGTCTGCTACTGCCGCCGATGCGGCGGACGACGCATCTGATAAGGTCACCCACGTTCACATCACAAACCAGTCCCGCCACAAGGCAGTATGGGCTCATGGCGTTCGGTTGTTGCAACTTACAGATCGCGACTCTTCGGTGATGACTGTCGCGCAGGTGGACGACTACACTCGTCACGACCCGGTCGTTAACACCTTTCGGATCGTCGGACAGCTCCACAACCTGGCAGCATCTGGTGAAGTGGCCGTCATGCCCGAGACTCGCTACGCCGAAGCTTTGGCCATGAAGTCATCCAAGATGTCGTCGGATCTCTTGCTCGTTCCCTGGACCGAAACCGGGGCTATGGGGGATGCCCAGATCCTGGCTTCCACAAGCGTCGACGACAAGATTGGTTCATCCTACGGCACATTTGTTAAATCTGTTCTCAACTCGGCCGACCTGAACGTCGCAGTCTTCTTCTCGCGTGCAGATTCCACATTGGACAGCAAAGGCAAGAGCAACGAACGCGCCAAGCTCATGCTTGCAGACTCAATCGGCGCCGTCCAGGAAGATGTCCCTGTTGCACCGCTGCCGAACAAGCCCTATCATATTTTTTTGATATACTTTGGCGATGAAGACGACAGGCTGGCCCTGCGTCTCGTCTTGCAGCTTTGCGAAAAGACCAAGGCCACGGCAACCATTCTCCGGGCGCAAGGGGCATCAAATACCAAGGACTCTTCTGCTTCTTCTTCTTCCGTCGCCGCCGGGAATGACTTGTTCAACAGTGCCTCTGCGAAAGCATCGGAGAGAATGGGATCGCGCGTCAAGTTCGAAACTGCCACCGGAACCCCAACCGTCGAGGATCTGCTACAATATGCTACGTCGGAAACCAAGTCTGATGATCCAGAAAGCACGGATGGGCCTAAACTGGTGGTTGTTGGTCGTCGGGATGGCGCTGCTCTGGATGAGGGTAAACTGACGTTCAAGTCGCGAGATGAGCTGCGCACGTGTCTGGGTAGCTTAGCCAGTACCTTTGTTGCTGGTGGCGTACGAGCTGATTTGTTGGTCGTGCAAGCCAAGACCATTAGCCACGGCGGTAGCCAAGACTCCATGACTCGATCGTGAGGTACAGGACTTGGGCAACTAAGCCATTGTGTACATATATGCGCAAGCTTTGATATCCCGTTTGGAGTTTCTTTTTGTTTTTCTATTATTTTTTGGGATTGGAAGTTTTTTGCTTGTTTTTTCTCACCAAAGTTTACTTTTTTTTTTCTTTTTTTTTTTCTTTTTTTCTTAGCCCGTCAATGCTTGTGCCCATCTTGTTGGCAACATTCTGAACCTCAATTACTGTGTGTCATATGTACATTGTTCAAAGGTGATGTAAACTTTTTATATACATTCCAATCATTTCCAGGCTATAATATATCATCATGCCGTTGTCCCTTCGAGTAAAAATTTGACGTCTATCAAGAATAACAGATGCCCGGCATCATGGCCATGACACCGAGCAAGATTTCCAAATCATCATGTCTTGCCTAGCTTGTTTCCATACATTGTACAACGAGACTGGAGAAGCGAACGCGGTTTTTAGTAGAATGTGAGAGCTTTCCAACGTTGCTCTTTTTTTTGTCCCTCTTTTTTTTCACCTTTCTGCCATTGCCTTGTCGGAATTTCGTTAGGCACTCTTGGTTGGCTCCTGCTCGTTTGGAGATTCCGAGATACCACTCGGGATATGTGTCTGGTGCGAGACAGCGTAATCATCCTCGCCACACAGCTCCTCGAGGGTCCTGCGCTTGGTCTCAGGGATGAGAAGCGTAGTACCGCATCCGAGCAGCATGAAGAGTGCGTAAATCTCCAAGACGTGGTCCATCCAGGGGTTCGGGTTCTCCTTGGTGGCGCCTCTGGTGCGCAGGGTAGAAATGGCACCCTGGCCAATGATGGAGCCAATCTTGCCCGAGGCGGCGGATATGCCGTGCGAGGTTGAACGATACCGGGTAGGGAAAACTTCGCCGGGGACGATGAAAGTGGTGGTATTGGGACCTGAAGAATGGGGTTTCATGTATCAGGAGGAGGGTCCAGAAATAGTAAAAAGGGTGGAGTGGTTTTTTTTTTCTTTTTCATGCACAAGATTTTGTGTTCTGACTTACCAAAATTAAAAAAGAACTGGGCAAGGACGTATATGGCCAGTAAGCCGTTCTTATCTATGTGGTTGTAGGCGAAGCCCATGACAATGAAGAGAATAGTCAGGATGATGAAGCCTCCCATCTGAATGGTTTTGCGCCCGAGTGTGTCGATCGTGGCGACTGATACCCAGTAGCCGGGAACGGCACCGGCTAGAACAATGATCAAGTTGCCGACGGCTGTGTTGTACAACAGCTGGTAGACGCTGGTGAGGGACTTGGCGTTGGTAGTGAAGCCAATAGCTTCAAGAATGACGGCGTTATTCAACGAGAGTCCGTAGAAAGCTACATCAAGGACGAACCATGAACCAGCGGTGCCGAGGAGGAGACCAAAGTTCTTCGGCTTCGAGTAGTGTTTGCAAAAGTCCTTCCAACCGGCTTTGGGAACCTGGAGAGCCTCCTTGGCAGATTGAGCAGCGGCAATGGCGTGAGCCGCCGAGGCGGTATCAGTCCCGTGCTTTCCGGTAATGTAAGCCTTCACATCGTCCTGAGCCTTCTCAACATCGCGGGCCACATCAAACGTGTACCGAGGCGTCTCGGGTATGGTTAAACGGACTGTTGAATGCAAAAGTCAGTGGGGTGATGGGTGGGTCAGGGCGCTTCTTCAAAGGCTCTTGCGAGGAACTGGTGAAACGAACAGTAGAGTGCGATACATGCTGGAACAGCGCCGAAACCGATCAGTGTTCGCCACATCTTGTCCACGGCAATTTGACAGTCGCCGCTGCACTTTGAAACATCCTTGGCCTCGGAAAGCGAGCCCTTGAAGCCAAGCGTAATGAAGAGCATTACAAAGGCAGCACACAGCTGGCCCAAGCCCTGCATGGCAAAGACAGAGGCCATCATGGCACCTCTCCATCGAGTGGTGGCAAATCTAAGGTTGGAGAAAGAAAAAAAAAGTTAGAGTTCCGCACACGCCAGTCACCAACATATACACGCTTTGCACGGCACTGCTGTGTTCAGACTCACTCGGATGTAATGATGGAAGAAAGAGGATAATCACCACCAATGCCGATGCCCATGATGACACGCCAGAAAATGATGAGACCGATGATATCGCAGGCAGGCGAGCCACTGGTCAGCGACTGACCTATGGTAGCAAATATGATGACGATCAGTTCGAGACCATACATCTTCTTGCGGCCCACCACATCTGCCAGGAAGCCGAAACCGAGCTGGCCTACGACGGTACCGGCCGAGGTTGCCAACTTGATGGCATTGTCAGAGCTGGTGGGCATTTTACCCACGCCGGGGTAATAGACGATTCCCAGCATAACAGTCAGAAGGGAGGCGGTAAAAATGTCGTAGGAATCCGTGAAGAAACCGACACCAGCGACAACACAGGCACGAACATGGTACCAGCCGAAGGGTGCCCTGTCGACCTCGGCAAGGGCCAAGCGCCGGCGCTCGTTGAGGTCAGTAACGTGCAAGAAGTCGTTGTGAAAGTTGTGGTAGGCGCTGTTGCCGCCAGATGTCTGGGAGACCGTCCCCGCTGGCCGGGCGACGTTGTTTCCGGCCATGGCGCTCTCTGCAAGGAGATTCTTGACCCTGACGAGAACAGAAGGACGGACGACTGGGGAGTGAGCAACGAGTAGGCGAGTAGGCGAGTAGGCGAGTGGGCGAGGAAGCACAAGGAGCTGGGGTCCGAGTCGACGACGGCGTCCGGAAGCAGACCCTTCCTTATACTACGTGGTGTTCTTGTCGTACCTAGCTAGGTAGTTGGCCGAAAAGGCGTAACTCTCATCGAGAGAATGCTGCTAGATTGCCCAGATCGCCCCATCTTGGAGCGTCATGTTGGCTCTGGAGTGCTCGGCAGGGAAAAGCAAAAGAGGCTGGCTCCAATGTCGTGGCCACACACCCTTTTCTCCTAGTGCGGCCATAGCAGCGCAATGTTTTTCTCCATATCCAGCCATGGACCATTGAGAAAACCAGGCGCCGGGGGTGTGGTTGTGGTTGTGTTTGGCATTGACAATCGCGTGAGGGATGTCAAAATCGGCTTCGGTGTCCATGATGTGGACGGCATGTCTTTAAAGGGTGGCCAATAAGAGGACAGGACCGAGGCACGTTTGCGCCATATCGCCGCCATGAGGCTTGCTGATCCGTTGGCAGGAAAAGGCTCAAAATCAAGTGGAGGACTTATTTCGGTGAATCTGCAAACGCCGACTCGTACAATGCACAACAGCGCGGTACTGTATACAGTACAGTACATGTGTATGTACGTACGTGCATGGCGACATGGAAACCTCGGAAATGTACAGAGTGGTTCCGCGGTGGACGCAGGATATCCTTGACTCAATTGGATGCGGACGGCCTGGAAAAGATGCGTGATTAGAGACGGGACGAATTCCTAGCGTTCTTGATAGCTGATGTTGGTGCAGAGAAAGTCTCGGAGTTTATCCACGAACCCCTGCATCTACCAGCACAGCATGTAACGCACCGGGTACCTGGAGTGGGTGAGTACCTGGCATATATGTATCTACCCATCTACCTTAGGTGGGTACCTACTTATCTAGGTACCAACCAGGAAGCTATGAGGCTGACGAAAAAGCCCGATTAGGCGACCGAGGAGCGCTGCCAGTCGCGGCCTCGGGGAAAGAAGCTAGCGATTTTCTGCCAAGATGTGAGCTCTGCGACGTGTGAGCTTTGCATTACCTACAGCATACCTACCTAGGTATGTACATACATATGTATGTACGTATTTGTATGTACAATTTTGATGTATGCGCTCGTGGATAAGTGAGGGCAAAAGCAAAACAAGGGAAAATGTTTTTGGTGGCAGAGTCGGTGGCCATGAGGATGCGTTGCACGCGCCGAAGGCATAGGCATTGGACGTCTTGAACAAAAGGACATCAAAGGAAGGAACTTGGGAGCATTTGAAGCTGACGCTTTTCGGAAGAGGCAGGTGGAACTGGGCTGACCCGCCGACCGTTCTTTCCGTGACAGCGCAATGCACGCCAGCTGCGAATGCGGAAGGCGCTGGTTGGCTCGTCGCGGCCGCCCGTAACCACCACGAGTCATGGGCGCCATACGCCTTCGCACCAATCTGTGTCTTCCATTGGAACAACGTTCAACGCCGTCCATTCCACCCACGCCCCACCGTCCATCCATCTACACCGGCAAGGCCCGCCTTCATCTCATGTGTCCCGCTGACCAATCAGGCCTCCGGTCTGTTGTGCGCCGCCTGGTGACCTTTCCTTCTAAACCCGAACAAGCCGAGACTTTTACTGTCAGCTTGAGGTTATCGTATCTAAACCCCCTTCCAATAGAGCCCAGACCTTGTTTCATGCTCTCATGCTTAGCCTTGAAACGGTTTTCCGTCAATACAGATCTTCTCGAGCCATACGACTCTCCGTCATCGGTACGTCGCCAATTTGGACTTGCGTCATCCCTTCTCCTCGATAACAATCGCGCCCACTAATTCGCATCCTCTTCTTCTTCTCTTGCTCTCTCTTCCCTCCCTGCATTTGGTCGTTGCGAGCAAGTCAAGATGTCTGCGACCATGGCCGTCCAAGCGCAGGCAAAGCCGGAAAATTCATCGTCGTCTTCGTCGGCGACAAAGCGGGGCGGCGGCGGCAGCGAAAACATTCCGACTTTGACGTTTCGCGTGCTCACGAGCGAGCCCGAGAAGCAGGATGCTATGAGGCTAGTCACCGACAGCATTGCGCAACAACGCCAGGTTGCGTCCTTCTCCGTCATCGCTCATCCGGCCTGTCTCACGGGGCTGGTTGCCGGCTGTGCATCGATCTACCGGCTCCATGCACAGCGCGACTTTGGCACGACCCTCATCATGATGTGTGGTCTTGTTCTTGCGTACCTGGCGGCGGTGCGACTCCTGACAGCCAACTACATACGGCTGGCTGAGAGCCTCAAGTGGAAACAATGGATCGCCGGCCCTGGTGGGAACGACGACCATATCCTGGCCGCCCGGTTTGGCGACGAAATCATTGGCACGCTGGTTTTGCGAATCATGACACCTGCCAGCTCCGCCAAGAGAGCGACTTCGTCCTCAGTCGAGGGCGGGAGCGGCGTGATTCGCGCCTGGACAACGCGATACAAATACCGCAACAAGGGTATCGGCGGCGACATGCTGCGTCTCGCCGTCCTCACCACTCGAAGCAAATGCGGTGGCAACGCGCCCGTGACTTTTGATCCCGAGCACGCCAATAGCGCACGACCTCTCCATGACATGTTCAACAGGCCCTTTGCGAGACGAGAAGAACGAGCCTTGGTGGCATTGGAGCAGGCCATTGCTGCTTGCGACCGGGGGGAGAGCTGCTTTCAGGACAAGTGAGGAGTGCCCGTGATTTAGCTGATCTTTCTACGAGCGGCCTGTAACGATGCCCCCCCCTCACATACACGGAATTCTTGATCCTCCTACGTGCTGCGGGCATTCACAATTGCATCAAGTCATCGGAAATGTCAAAAGCCAAAAAAGAAAGAAAGAAAGAAAAAAAGAAAAAAACAAGGCCAAAACAAGACACAGACATGATTTTTCATCAACAGGAATAGAAAGCCGCGCTTCCTCCCATCACAGCTCAGACCTCTGTCCATCCTTCTCATTTTCTCCGCGTCCTCCACGCCCTCCGCTGCCGCGAAAGACATACAACTCTCTCGGGCGGCCGCTCGCATCGCAGCTCGCAAACCTCCAGCGCGACCCGTGCCACATGCCGACCAAGTTGACCATGGCCCAGCGAATGGGCTGCGGCATCCTGGGCCACTTCTTCCACAGGCCGTCCTCGAACGTCGTGTCCGTGTTGAGCAAGAAGAACGGCAGCACGTCGGCGTATCCGGCCTTGGTGACGGTGTTCTTGCCCCAGGTCTTGAGCATGTGAGCCGCACGCGCACCGCCGAGAGACTCGCGCGCGGGGAGGTTGGGGTGCGTGGCCAGGGCGCCCATGACGTCTATTTCATGATGAAGGTGGTGCTCGAGAGGTTCGCGGAAGGAGTCCATGATGGCGAGAAGGGTGGTGGGGGATAGCCC
This sequence comes from Claviceps africana, assembly GCA_018360145.1. NCBI lineage: Eukaryota > Fungi > Ascomycota > Sordariomycetes > Hypocreales > Clavicipitaceae > Claviceps > Claviceps africana. The sequence goes on from SRPY01000166.1 coordinate 24,775, forward strand.
GGTGGTGGAGTTGCGTGTCGTGAGGTGTGCTTTGAAGGCTTGGAGGCCGGGAAGAAATGATTCTGAGGATGATTAGCTTCGGCCCCCCCTTTTCGAAGTTTTCGCGTCTTGTAGAAAGAAAAGAAAAAAGAAAAGTCACCATGCTCGGCCTTCATCTCCCCCCAAATCAAATCATCCCCCAGCACGCCCTCCACGTCGGGAAACAGCATTCCCTCCTCGTCGTCATGATGCGACACCAAAAACGCGTGCCACGTCAACGCGTACCCGACAAAGTCGTCCAGGTCCTCGGCCCGCACCAGCGGCGCCTGCACGTAGATGGAGTTGAAGCCGCGGATGAGCGCATTGCGCAGCAGCGCCATGTGCGTCGCCGCCGTAGTGAGCAGATCATCCTGGGGATCGTCAGTCCAGCCCTCCTTGTCTCCATGCGTCCAAAACCCCGTCTCCCAACTCACCTTGCGCGTCCTCGCCCACGGGGTCCCGACCAGCCGGACCGGCGAATCCGCCCACTGCGCCGTCGGTTCGGCCCGGTCCTGCCAGTAGGGCGAGCGGCGCGTGAAGAGGACGACGGACGCCAGGAAGGCCATGACCCCAAGGGACCACATGGTTTTTTTTTTCTCTTCCGCACGACTTGTTTTTTTTTTGTTTTCTCTTGCGCACGACTTTGTTTTTTTATGTTGCCTTGTCCTTTTTTTTTTTTCTTCCCCTTTTTTCATTTCAGCCGCGGAAGAAAAATAGGGACCACGCAAACTGCGTCGACAAGCGTGTACAATCCGTCCCTTTGTCGAGCCGGGACCCCAGCACCATGATGAGCCGATGCACAGGGGAGATGTCCTGCGCCGAGATCAATCCGGTCATGTTGCTGACTGACGGGTTGTGGTTGGCGGGTTGCCATGTTCTAGACGGTACATGTGCATGCAAGCATTCCAGAATGATAAGCAAAGAATCCAATCTAGGCAGTCTACGTCTAGCACGCTCAGTTATATAGGATCCCCCTTTCAAGTAATAACAAGCAAAATAGCAATGACAAAGAAAAGGAGCATGTGGGAACAAGGAAAAAGGAACCGTAAGGGTGGAAACGCCTCAGTCCAGCAGACAGGAAAAGAAAGTACCATGTTATACAATAGTTGGAAGAACGCTGAAACTCAATTTTTTTTTCTGAAAAAAAAAAAAAAACCCCCGAAAAAGAAAAGCAAAAGAAAAAAAACGACGCTCAGGCAAATGCTCCCACTATAGCCATCAACACCGCGCCGGCCACGACGCACATGTACGCTTCCAGCCTCTTCTTGCCCCTGAGCACACGGTAGCTCTTCTCCGACAGGAAATCCTCCGCCAAGAGCTGGACAAGGCCCGCGTACAGCAGCAGGCCCGAAGAAATGGCATTCATGAAGCCCACAACCAGCAGACCACCCATCGACGCTGGATCGTACATTTTATGCACAAGGAGCCCTATCGCTTGGCCGAGCGGCGTCGTGAGACCGTAGGCCAGGACCATGAGCCATGGACGGATCGACTTGTTGGGAAATTGAATCGCGGCGATGCGGCTTCCCAGCGCGAGGCCCTCGAATGACTGGTGGAAGCTGATGGCGATGAGGAAGACGATGAATGCAGGGCCTGTGGCGACCGAGATGGCCATGCCGATGAAGACGCTGTGGAACAGGATGCCGGCTTCGAGCAGGAGACACTGCAGCAGCTGGCGCCTCGTCTCCTCGGGGGAATTGGGCAGCATCCCGGGATCCGACTTGTCCGCGTGGGCATCTGGTTTCGTCAAGGACGCATAGGCCCCATTGCGGTTGTCGCTGACGCTGCCCGCCGAAACCGGATCCAACTCATCCATGTCGAGGTCGAGGTCCGAGTCTGCGTCTGCGCCTGCGCCTGCGCCATTGCAACCGTTCTCAGAGGACTTGCGCTTCGGTGAAGCCGCCGTTGGCGTCGATTCTGGCAAGGGCGACACGCCCGCTACCAGACCCTGAGAAGCCTCTGCATCATCGTCGTCGTCAAGAGAAAGATGGCCCGGTCGGCGGCTTCTGTCCCGTCGCGCCGACATACTGGGATGGTCATGCAGAGGAACGGTCTGGAACTCGCCGTCGTCATCGCTCCCCGCGTGATCAAAGAAACCATGCGAGTGGGAATGCGAATGCCCCGCGCCCCGCGCCGTCAGGTACGATTCCACGCCAACCACCATGATGGCCGACACCATGGCGACAAGCCCGGGCAACGGCGTATATCCTCTGCTGAAAAAATACGGCAGGCAAGGGTCCGTCAGGGATTCGAACGCCATGGGCAGTAAATGGACAAACGCTGTGGCGAGGAGCACCCCCGTTCCAATGTGCTGGCTGTAGAAAATGATGTTCTTTTGTCGTTTGCCCGTCGTGGCCTGTCGAGATATCAACGGAATTCCACATGCTGTACGCAGAATGGACCGTCAGCGAAGTGTTCGGACGGGCAAGGGCAAAGGATGCAACATGGTCGCTGCGCGTTGGTATCTCGCAAGAAATAGTGACTGCAAAAGGGAAGAAAAGAAAGGGGGGGAGGGAGGAAGAGGTACAAAAAAAAAAGGCGGCCTTGTCGCTGTTCCCCGTACCCAATGTGCTCAATGCCAGAATCAGCAGCAACGCAAAGACGTGTGCGGCCGTGTCGTACCATCCCTGCTGTCTTCCACCACACTCTGCTTTCTCTCCGCCGTGTTTCCGTCGTTGCAGCTCCGCGAGCAGCACCCTCGTCGGCAAGGAGGACCACTGCGTACCATCTGACGCCGATGCACATGTTAGACGTACCGCTTGACGCCGTGGCAGAAGATGGGGAAGCCCTTTGCTTACCGTCATCCATGGCTGCCTCATGAATGCCCGCCATCGCGGCGAGTGTCGTCCAAGGGGTAGGGATTCGAATGCGACGATTAAGTTCGCCTCATGACGAACCTGAAAAACATGAACAGAGTAACGACATGTGCACGTTGCGCAGGGCCGACGACAACATTGGTGCTAGAGTGTCAAAGTGTCCATAGTAGCGCGGCAAGGGGTCCAGCCGGCAACTGCCCCCGGACGCGCCTGCCAGGATCCAAAAGGCCACACGTGCATGCATGTATGTATGCAATCCAGTCCAGGGGCGTATGGGTGTGTGGATGTGGGGCCGCTGCACGTGAAACATAGCTCATTTCTGGTCGCGTCTGCTCTGCTCTGCTCTGCGCCGGCACTCCCGCCCAGTGGCGTCCAGCCTTGTCGATGCATTCATCATTGTGGACTAACGGGCACTACGACTCTGCACAACGTATGACGAATGTGTAATGTGTAATTGAACAAGGGAAAAAAAGACGGAAAAGAAAAAAAAAGGAAAAGAAAAAAAGAAAAGAAAAAGAAAAAGAAAAAGAAAACACGCGACATGTTTCATCAACGTCATAAATACGAGTGCCACATTACCGACTACTTGTACACGTCCATCTTCCCTGCCTCACCTCACCCATCATCGCCCACCCACTCGGATCACGCCGGCCGCCATGAGCTTCTGAATCTTGGACCTGACGCCCGGGTTCTTCATGTGCTCCTGCAAAGCCATGGGGTCAGACTGTGCCTGCTGCAGAATGGACTGCATCACCGGGTCTTGCATGATGCTCATAATCTACAGTTTCCCAACCCAGGTTAGTGCACTGTCCACAAATGTACTCGCCTTGAATTCCAGATATCAAAAAAGACAACGGCCGCACGGCCCGACTGTCGCCAAGAGGACAAGAAAACAGCGCGTGGTGGTGCACTTACATCAGGATCCTTCTGCAGTCTTTCACGCGTCTGCTCCTCGGTTTCGTTGTCGCGAGCCGAGTACATGGCAGCGAATGCCTTTTGCTGCTGCTGCTCAATCTCTCGAGCATTGGCTCCATTGTGGTGCTCCGCATCCACCTGTTGAGCTTCGGCGCACGCATCGACACACTCGGAATATTTACGCATCCCAAAGTAGGCCTGCGCCTTGCGAATGTACGCACGGATGAACTTGGCATCTTTCTCAATGGCGATATTGCAGTCGTCGACGGCGCTGGGGAATTCAAACAACTTGACAAACGCGGCGGCGCGATTGCTGTATCCGCGGGGGTCTTCTGGTGCTCTCTTAGTCATTTCTGTATAGGCTGCAACCGCTCCGGGGAAATCATTCTCCTTGAACTTCTTGTTTCCCAGCTCGCGAGCCTCCTCAGCCTTGGCAGGATCGATGTAGGCCTTCTTGTCGGCCTCGAGCTTGACGCGCTCCGCGTTTCGCAGCTTCTTCAGGACTTCGGGCGTTCGGTGCTCAGTCAAAGATCGATTGTAGTACTCCACAGCCTGTTCGAAAGCCTGCTGCTTCTCGTATGCCGATCCAATACGAGCATAGCTCTTCGCAATCAGTTTGAAGTCGGCGTAAATGGCGCGGCCCTCCTCAACAGCCTTGGTGCAAGCCTCTATACATTTCTCGTAATCACCCTTTTCGAAATAGGCAGCGCCCAAGTTGTTGAGATAGGTAATGTCTTGAAAGATGTCCCACGCTTTGCTGTAGTGCTCGATAGCTTCATCAAACTGTCGTTTCTTGTAGTTTTCGGTACCAAGGGCCTTTTCCTTTTCGGCCTCTTCCTTCTTCTTTTTCTTCTCCAATGCCTCCTCGTCGAGAGGCTCCGGCTCCGGCTCCGGCTCGGGTTCTGGCTGAGGAGCCTTCTTGGTAGCAGCTTCGGGTTTTGCCGGCTCCGGAGCATCAGTCATATTCGTGTCTCGGGGGTCTGAATCGCGCATCTCCATATCGACACCCATCAAGACGCCGAGAACCTGGATCATGCGAGGGTCACTGAAAAGGTCCTGGGGGTTACCAGGATTTCGCTGCATCTGCTGTAATTTCGCCATGAAGGCGGGATCGGCAAGGAATGAGCTGGTCTTGGGGTTGTTGGCGAGTTTCTGGATCATGTTGGGATCGTTGAACATCTGGCCGAGCCCTCCGGTAGCGTCTCCGCCAAAGCCGCCGCCTCCCATGCCGCCTAATTTGTCCGAGGTTAGCTGGCTTGGCGCATTCGAAAAGACATAAAAAAGGTCAAGGGTGACAACGTATGCCACGTACCTGCTTCATACTGCATGGCCTTCTCAACAGAGGCCAGCCCGCTTTTGAGCTGAGCATTGTTCGCATCATGCTTCAAGCCTTGTTCATACGCATCGTTCGCACCGACAAGATCGCCCTTGCCATGTAGGGCAGCGCCTTTTCTTCCCCAGCCCTTGGCCCAGTCGGGTTTGAGTTGGGTCGTCTTCTCGGCATCTTGCAGAGCATTATCCCACTCCTTTTTGGACGCGTACGCAGCTGATCGGTTACTGTATAGAATGTGGTTTTCGGGCTGAAGGGCGATGGCCTGGGTAAAGTTTTCTCTACAAAGTGCCCAATATAAGTCAGCGTTAAATATCCCCACTCCCGAAATAAAGAAAACCAAAGCAAGGAAAAGAGGGGAAAAAAGAAAGAAAGAAAGGCAGAACAGCAATAGCGACGGGGAGAGAGACTGGACAGTTGGTGCTCATGGGAATGTAAGCATACATGGCAGCGTCATAGTTCTTTTCGGCAATGGCCTTGTTGCCAAGAGCTTTGAGCTCGTCCGCGGAAGCCATAGTACGTCGATGTAAAAAGTCAAACAGGCAGTCGGGGTTTGCACCGGCTCAACAAGTTGCGTAGTAGTTGATGCTCGAGGCTGACAACAGAGTTCTGTTTCACTTGCGTCCGAGGAAAAATCGTACTTTGTCTGAACACCAGCCCATCCCAAAGTCAAGTCGTTCGTCAAACCTCCAGGCATGCATTTATGGTGGGGACAGAAGAAGATGGGCAGAGCTCCTTCTAGCTGCTTCGATGGGCAAACGGCAGACCCCCGCCTTATTGGCCGTAGCCGGTGCGGGTCTGCAGAGCCCTGTCCGTACCACGTCGTCTCTCGCATTCGCCCTTGGGGTGCGCCCATCATTTCAGTTCTTCCCGAACGACGACGTCTCGAGGTGGCTTTGGATATTGATGACCATCTGCAAAACCTCCACGTTAGGAACGCGGAGGCACCTTAGCTGCTGTGGCAGCCAGCACGTGTCAAAGAAATACCTGCTGGGGCTCTCGCCACCTGCCCTAGTCATTGCCAAGTTGACCTGCGCGCGGCATGAAGGACAAGAACGCCTGTCGAGGCGAGATTCATGGTGCAGTCTTGACGAGGCTATGTTGCGCACGTTGAGTGTAGAAGTGGAGATAAACCACTTTCGTCAAGGCTGCTACTGATGGATTCAAGGTCACGAGAGGCCGACGACTCCTGACATTGGACCCAAGAAAATGGGTTTGGTTTGAAATCATGGACAAGATGTTGGAATTTCAGCCGTGTGAAGCGAGGACAAGACGAGCTTGTAACATTGATGCGGATGCACGCATTACAGAAGCGTACATTCTCCAATTGGTATAACGCACCGTAAAAAAAAACTCAAGCCAACTATCGCTACGTCAGATCCATTTTCTCAGTCTGACTTGCCCTTATTGGTGTAGTTCCGAGATTGTCGAGCCCTCGCTCTCCGACTAATCCACCGTTCGATCCTCCAGTAGTCCCTGTATCACCTGGCTCCGTGTTTCCCCGACCCATTGCTTCTTGGTATTTCTTGCCCGTCTCATCCAGTAGCGACTGAACCTCTATTTTCCTCTTCTCGATTTCTTCTCTTTCCTTTCTTAGCTGCTCCAAGTGAGTGGTCTTGGATTTGATATCACTCTCCATGGCTTTCAAGGTCGTCTGCAGTCGTGCCAAGCATTCCGATATGCTCGGTAGCGGAGTGATCTTGGGCGGGACCTGAAGCAGGTCTCGAGAGGCATCCTGCCGAGGTTTCTTCAAGCCGTCCAAGCCGGCTTTGCTCTGGGACGCCTCGTAGGCTATTCGTCGTTCAGCCTCACTGTCTGACGAATCGTCTGAGCTATGGCCCTCAGCTGCGGTAATAAGCTCGGCCATTTGCTGTCTGTCCTTTTTCCGACGCTCTCTTTCTGCCCGCTTGCCTAGCGACAAGCCTCCGTCTTCCACGTAATTGTCGAATCCCTCGCCAAGATCCTCGTCTTCAGCAAGTAATCGACCTTCGTCCTCCTTCTTGCGACTAAACATGGTAGAGTCATCATCGTCCAGCGATAGCACATCGTGCTCTTGGGCCAATCGAGCCCGACGCTCCTTCTTTTCGCGTATTTCAGCTTCGGAAAGTATTTGTGTGCTCGAGATTGGTGATGCTGCTCCCGAATATTCTACTACCACTGCTCCATCAAGCTCTGAAGCGTCTATCTCCATATCTTCTCCATCGGTCGGTGGCAGTGTGGATATGTCTCGTGGTGTGCTCGGTGTTGATGACTGTAGCTCTTCCAGATACTCCTTGCTATACCTCGGCCGGTCGTCTTCTACCTCCTCAGCCGATCTTGAAGGCAACGTCCGGAAAGCTATACCTCTTCTCACTGCGCTATTCTCAAGCGCACGTTTTCCCAATCCCGCTTTCTGCGGCGTCGCGAATTCTCCCTCTTCACCATGATCCGTGTCACCTCCGAAAGATAGCCGCGACTTGCCCGCCTTTTTCTTTTGTTTGGTTGAACCTGCCCGATTTATCGACGGTCGGACGACAACAGGCCCGTCATCTTCCTCATCTGCATCTGCCCGACCGCTTGTCGCGTCGGCGCCGGACTCGTCATTCGCATTGACGGCTTTACGAAGACCAGATTGTCTGAATGGCTTTCTTGACAATTTGGTGGCAAGTATAGGCGTGTCTAGCTCTATGCCGATGCTTCGAGTCAGCCTTCGATACGTCTCATCAGCAAAAAGGTTCTCGCTGAAATGGTCAACAGAACAAGAAACAGAAAAAAACGTACCTTTTGTAGTGTCAGGTGAGTCAGTACTCAGAGGCGAGTTGTCGTGGGAGACATCCTCCTCATCGACCTTGATTACTCTGGCCTTACGTTTTGCCGCAAATGAAGCCATCGTGCAATCATGATTGTGGAAGAAAACAAGCCATAAAGGTTCTGGGAATACGTAGGACGTTGCAACTGAAGGCGCGTGGCTACGCCCCATGACGCAGGCACAATCTATCTTATCACCACGTGATTGTGAACGTGGGACGGGCGTCAAGTACGTGCAAGTGGACGGGCGACCGCGACAGACACAGGAGCTAGCATCCAGCAATTTGAAACGGACAGAATCGCGAAGCTCAAGATGGCGCCCGCGCAACCTGAGCTGAAAAAGGTATTTTTTCTTCTGTCCCAGCTCGGATTCCAGACGTGTCGCAGTACGAAGCTTTTCAGGGCATGTTGCGCTGGGAAAAAAAAAAAAGAAAATAACTGTCGACCATCTGCATGAGACACGATCCCGTTCTAACGGTGCCATTAGTACCTGGAGAAGAGACTATTTGTGCAGCTCAATGGCAGTCGCAAGGTCATTGGAGTCTTGCGCGGCTACGATGTACGTTGCATGAACTTGCCCAGCGGGAAACCCACAGACGCAAACTGACGTCCTGAGCATAGGTCTTTCTCAACATCGTGCTCGATGAAGCTGTCGAAGAGAAGGAGGGTGGCGAGAAAGTCAAGATTGGAATGGTCGTAAGTTACTATGAGAGTCCATTCTTACAATCATGCTCCCACTGGGACTGAAACAAAAATCTTGCATAGGTCATCCGTGGCAACTCAGTGGTCATGATGGAAGCTCTAGACAGAATTGGTGGCGACGACCGACGAGATCATCACCGATAGACCCCGCACTGGACGAGAAATGATGTTTGAAGCAAAGAGAAGTGAGGGAAAAAAGAAGAAGACAAGTCTGTTTGGCGTTCTCGGATGATATATGGTGACGTGGATTCGGAATTGAAGGGTTTTTTTTTGTGTATGTGCCGACGCATGCATGTTTTTGTTTTCCACTTCGTGTCTTGGAACATCTGTGTCAACCAGGCGGGGACAGGACAAAGCGCAGAATTGTAACGAGAGACATGAGAGCCATGCGCGTTGTGTCGCTCGGAAAATTCTCGTCGTACCAGCCCCGTCATCTTATCACTGTATTTTTTATGGAAAAAAAAAATGGCCGGGGTTTCTTGGTCCCTAGGCAATGACCATGGCCAACAGCAGAATCTTTCAGTTCAGGCTTTGCTTGACAAGCTAACTATCACGACCTTTCGTTCCGCGTCTCTGGATATTTTTCACAAGCGTCGGAGTAGATGTGAATGTGCATTCTTACCAGTCTGTTTATAATCCATGCAAATATTGCAGCTCGTTATTTGTATGTCGTGCTCGACGTATCGTTACAAAATGTTCTTTGCCTCTGTACAGCAAGTTGTGATCGTTTGTACACTCACGCATTTATATATACATCCCAAATCCAACCATCCAAAAGTCCTAATGTCCGCAGCGCAAGCGATTTGATTTCTCCACTTACACCTGTTGAGACGGATTACCTGTCCCCATGGGATCGTCCATAGAATTCATCACCAGCGTGCCCCAATCCAAGTAGCCGTCGAACCATATCGTGGGATCAACACCGTCTAGGAGGTCGGACGTCCAAGGCGTGCTTCCCAAGAAGTTCTGAATCTGAGTCTGGTCCTGTGCGAAGCCGCTACTGACGAGGCCGCTACCCGGTGTCCCTATATTCCCAGTCGCATCGGATGTCTGCGGATATGAACCTCGCCATTGCTGGACATTGTCTACCCCGGCTGCTCGATCGGAACCCTCCGCGGCGGCGGCGACGGTTTCGGCCCATTTCTCCAGCTTCACGCGGGTTATCCGAATTTTGAGGGCACTAACTGTCCACAAGTTGTTCTCTGTCTTCTCGTTTGAAGAAGAAGTTTGTCTGAAGATGCTGTTGACTTGCTCGCATCTCGAGCAAATTGTTGAAAGAATCTCGGGGATATTGATGTTCAAGTCTGGCTGCGATTGGAGCTGAAGCTGCAGAGCAGCCACAGCTTGAATCAAATCTTGATCGCCAGACTGCTGCTTCAGACCATCACCCTTATTCTGCCTCGTCGCTGGCCTGTTATCAATCAAGCTTTTTGCCCGCAGTATTTGAGGGTCCGAGTTATACATTGAGCTTCCAGCGCATGTTGGCATCGGCGTGCCTCCCTCGTATACGGTTCTAGGTGTTGCCAATTGAGCCCATCTTCCGAGCATAGTGATTGCGTAGACGAGCTGAGACATGCAGGAGAGTGGGAGTCGGAAGTATGAAGAAACCGGAACCAGCGACCAGTTGTGGAACCAGTTTCGAAGCGCTGCGCTGGCTTGATATAATTTGTCGAGCGGCGTGCCACGACCAATTTGACCGGCAGTCATGGACTCAAGAAGGGATCTGACCAAGACAATGTCGACAGGAGGTGGTTCGTAAAGACGCAATCTTGCCGTGTTAAGATGCGACATGAATATGCCTGAGTACAAAGTACAAAGTTAGTGCTGTCAGCGGGAAAGGCGGCGCCCAGCACCAGAAAAGGGGACCAGCCGACATACTATCGTCGCGAAGGCTCGTGGGCAAACTATCGCGTATTTTGTCTATTTCATTCTGAAAAGCCGCCACGTAAGCTGTCATTGGAGCAGACGGAATGCCAAAAGCATCTTCTTCGCCCCTGTCCTTGGAGGTAAGCTCAAAGATTCGCTCTGTTAGTCTCTGGATCTGGACTAGGAAAACAAGAGTAATGTCGGTTTCGTATTCTCTCTCATTTTCAAGCACTCTTAAGCATTCTTGTATATATGGAGTGAACTTCAGGCATTCTATTCGATTAAAGGTGACGGAGACACTGGCTCGGTGTTAGCTGAGCGCCTCCACGAAATCCTACACGAACTGGCAAGAAGAAAAGAAAAGAAAAGAAAAGAAACAAAAAAACATACTTGGATGTCATGAACCAGACGCCGAGAAGAGCTCTTCGTTCATCGTTGGTGCGACCAGCTGGTTCATCCGGTCGTGCCACCATTAGTCGGGCTTGCTCGCGGATCCCAGGCGGATAGTTCAAGCCCAGATCCCCCACCATACTCATGGCCAGGGAAAGGAGATTGTTCATTTGGGCATGCATTAAGCAGTGATACTGATGCCAGCCGATGATAAGCAACATGCCTTGTAGAAGCTCGAGAGATCGAGCAGAGCGCAAAAGGACATGGTCCGCAATATGGCTCATGAGTCTGTACAACTGAGCGCTCATTGACCTGAAACTTCTGAAAGAGGTGACCATCCTGACAGCGGACATCAAGAATGGCTTGGTGGCATGCAATTCCAAAGCACTGACTGATGGCGGAATAATGACAAAGGGGAAGACGGGTTGCATCTGGGTACGAAAGAGGTCCAGAAGTACATCGTCAGAGTCCGGGGGAGGAGACGCACTCCCGGGCTCTGGGCGACAGGTGCATGATGGAATCGTGTTGGAGTTGTACGTTTCCGGGATCACCCAAGGACTCGAGCTTGGCTGGCTGGGCTGGCTCGGCCGGTACGATGTCGTTGAGCTCGCCGAGGGCGTGTCCTGGGTCATTGCTGAATGTTCCCGCACGGCGGCATCGCTCAGGGTTTTGAGCGACGTGTGGTTGGAGTGAGGGCCGGCGAGTTCTCCAGACGCCTGCAGTAGGTTGACCAAGCCATTTAATCTCTCCTCGATCTGCGCTGTTCGGCTGTTTCGGCACCAGTTCAGCGGATTGTCCTTGCGGTCGTCATGTCATGATGGACTCGGTCGCAGAGCCGGTCGCAGAGCCGGTCGCAGAGCCGGTCGGTGACGACTTACGAAGGTTTCACCTGCCGCTTCTTACGTGGCCGGTGAATCTGCCCCGTGCATTCTTTCAAGAGTCTCTGGCACCTTGGGGATTTCCAAATACGTCAGTGACGTCTTGGCCGACGAGAGCACCATGCAGTGTGCACACGGTTCCATGGCTCGCTCCATGGTTCCATGGTTCCGTGGTTCCGTGGTTCCATGGTTGCGGGGAGCGACAAGGCGTCCAAGTTCTTACCTGTCGCATTTCGAGTTTGAATCGGGATTGGAGCGGATGCACTTTGCCTTTGCCGTGGCACATGCAGCGCATGCCGCTCCCCATTTTGCCGTGGGAAGCCTGCTTGCATGGGCATGGTCGTCGACGGCTTCGCGGGCCATGTCTGGCAGCAGAACTGGGACGTTGGGCGCCTCCGAGGCCACTGGGCGCGGCCAGGGAGCGCCTGGCGCCTCGGTCGCTTCTGCTCTGGCGGATTTGGCAGAAAGTACCAAGTCCGGCGGGCTTTGGCCGTGGAAAAAGAAGAAGCCTGGAGAAGTGCGCGAGGGAGCTGGGAAGTGTAAGACGACGAGGCGGCAGGAGGCGGAAAAGTCCGCCCCTGGGTTTGTCGGTCGATCCTCTGCCCCGATTGGTCGAGCCACGGCCGCCGGGAACTTGCGCGTCGACACTCAAAACGCCGTCTTGTCGTTTCCATGTTTCCCGGGCACGCTGGGGAGGATACTGCAAAGTACCTAGTAGGTAAGTACTTTACATATGACTGTACATCCGGCACATGTACATGCATGTATGTACATATGTATGTTCTCCCGCACAATAAAAGAACTCTATGAAACCGAGCGACGCCAACGCGCTGGCTGGACGTCGCATGATGCATCTACGTATAGTACAAGTCGTACCGCATGTATTTGACGACAAACTCCCAAAACAGACATGCCAAAGCTCCGTCACCATTAGTAGCCAGCCTCCGCCGCTATTTGTTTCTTGAAACGCCAGCCCCAATCACGCCAGGAAGCTTTTCCTCGCCAACACTGTACAACAAGCCAATGGCCATGGACAGAATGACAACCATGGCCAGCGTAAATCCGGCAAAGAGCCAGAAAGGTACGCTGACATCTTGCTTGGCACATGATGACCCGCCCCAGTGCTTCACCCCCTTGCCCTCCTCTCTCGTGGCTTGACAATGGCAAGCAAAGCACGAGGCAGCAGCCTTGGTGCCATCACCACTGGCATACTTGTCCTTGCACGTTCCGTGGCCGGTGCAGTTGCGGGTTGCCTCGTTGCAGGCAGACAATGTCTCGTAGCATGCAGCGATACGGGTTTTGGGAGCGAACATGACTGTTCCAGGCGCAGGCGGTGAGGTCGTCTGAGGTGCCGCCTCAGGCTTGGCGATCACTGACATGACTTGCTCTGCCTGTCGACGACGCAATTCCTGCTGCTCGTCCGCCCACTGACTGGCGCTAGCAGAAGAAGGGAGGGCAATGATGGTTGTTTCCAGATCTCCAGATTTGGCCAGTTGGACAAGCTGCTTGATCTGTTTGGCAACGTCCTTTATGGTTTCAGGATCCTAAGGGGGTGTTAACAACCATCTAGATGGATCAGAATCACTTTTGGAAGAGATTCCATCGTTGACAACCATGTGGTTCAGGGAGCATACCTCGTTCACGCTATACCGCGCCACTGCCGAAGACTTGCCATCCCAGCAGTCCTCCATAGGGTTTGCTATCTGCTGAATGGAACATTGATTGCCATCAGCCACGCCTGGCCTGGAAAGAAAATCCAGGGCCATCAAATTTTTGTGCGCGTCGTCGGCAGGGGGGTCCGTGATTTTGAATGACGGGCTTGTGCCGAGCGTCTTGCGAAGTTGGTCCATGTGCGAGTCGCTCATGCGGTCTAGCATCAAGACAAGCTGGCTTGGCTGGTTGCTTTCGCCGACCGAGAACAGCGACGGAGTCGGTTTTCCGAATCGACCGAGGAAGGAGATTGCATTCGCAGCGTCGACACTACTGGGAATATCATGTTGGGTGAGTCCCTGGCCGTTCGAGGATAATCGCTGTAGAAACAGCAGTCGGGCGAGACCAGGGGCGACGGCAGGCGGCGACGACGCATCGTTATTGGGAACAATGTAGACTTCAGCTGACGGCCGAGCAGCGGCAGCGCAGCCAGCAAGGGCGGCGATGAGCCCCGTGTTGAGCTTCATGATGAAGGGACGAACCGTGAGGCGTTTCGGCGTGGACGAAGCTGAGACTTGACAGCTTGAGACGTCATGCACGTCTGGGCCGGTGTGGTGAATTAATTAATTGGTCTGGTCCGTGCAATCAAATGTTTTGGAGGGAGGCAGGCGGCGGCGAAGCGTGTCGGAGCTGCGGCGACAAATGCTCCGGTGCGCGGCACTGCATGTGGGTGGGTACCTGGGTACTTGGGTACCTACTTGCTGGGCACTGGGCACTGGGAAACCGGGCGCTGAGCAGTGCTGGGCGCACTGAGCAGTCTGGTCAATGGTGACTTGACTGGTGAGCGAGCACTGGGTGAGCACTGGGGAGTGGGCAGCACGTTCATGTTGGAACACGAACGGCCCAAGCATCGCCAACTCGACATACTACCACACACATACATGAAGTTTTGCCTCGTTATGCCTTCAGACTTGTGTGTGTTCTGTGCACGCACGCTCACCGGCCGGTAGTCTCGACCGAAAAGAGAACTAGCTCTTTTCTTCCACCCTCCGCCGCCCGTCTGACTCTGCGAGCCGTGAAGCTACGACGACGAGGATCGACATGCTGCCTCGCGCGGCCACCGCCTTTGGGCGTGCCTCGACAATCACCTCGATGATGTCAAAGGCCATGGTCCGCCGGGCACCCTCAACCATCCGGCAGCTCTCCCTATGGCCCTTGCGGACGAATAGAAAACTGCCCCAAGACCTGCCTCTATATTTTCCCAGGACCGCGGCCGCACCCCGCATGCAAGCTTTTCGCAGGCAGCTCGGGTACGTCGAAACATTATTTACTTCATGTGCCATTCCGCATAGTCCCATCATGCTGACCTTGGAGCCTGCAGACGCATAGTCTTTGCGACCATCACATATTATCTATGCTGGGAAATATTCACCACCGTGGTCTGGGACCCGTTCGTGGAATTCTGCAACCTCGATTGGGATAACTTGTCAGAGAAAGAGAAGCAGGAATGGCAAAAGATTGCGGAAAGGAACAGAGATGAACCGATGCTGTTTCTGCCATTTCCCTTTATAACGACCGAAGTGAAGCAGCCGCCGTACAAAGCATCTGACCCAGAATGGGAAGCTTTTCTGGCGTTGAACAAGGACCGGCAAGCGCAAAAGGATATTAAATGTACGAATGGCCCGTATTCCGTTCTCTCTGCGTCTACTCCATGCTAATCTGCTGATTCTTTGCAACAGTTGCTCTGGCAGAATTGGTCAGAAGAGCAGTGGCAGAAAACCCTATCCTAGTCAATTTGGTAGGGGGGGAAGATATCAAGTTGAAGAAGACGTGGCTTGACATCATTTATCCTCCCGCACCGCCGCCACAACACTTTATATCTGGGTAACGATACTTTCTTCTTTCTTCTTCTTCTTCTCTTCTTCTCTTCTTTCTTTCCTTCTTTTGAAATTTTCCCACGCTGATTGTAGTAAAAGCTTCATCATTAACTTGGAGGGCATTTTCTGGGTCACCCGTCCCATCGACTCCCTCTCAGTGAGCCGTCTCGGCGTGGTCATATATCCCAAAGCAGTCGCCCTCGCAGCCTGGACATTTGTCAATTCTCTCTTCGGGCAAACGTTTCGAGATGCAGCCAAGGCCCTCGGCTTCAACATTGCACCCCCCGAAAACAAATCGTTGGAAACCGTAATCATCAACCACTTGAGAGAAGAAGCCGGGATGAACATCCCCGAGAAGCCAGCCGTACAAGCCCAGGGCAGCGGCGAAAAACCCGCCAACCCGCCAGCCTCTACCAATTCAGACGATGAACTCCGCCGGGCCTCTGGCGGCGACACGCAGCTCGGCCGAGCCTTGCACGACGCCACCACCACGTTGGGCGAAAACTGGCAGGCGTTCAGACTGCCCCCTGAACGCGGATCTGTCCGCATAGACGGCCTAGTGGAGTTTCAGGGCAAGAATGCCCACATAACCATGGACGTCACGAGCTGGTTCGACCCCAAGCAGAAGGCTTTCCTCGACATCCAGTCGAACCTCAAACACTTGGTTCTTAACAAGCAGAGGCCGGCGCCGGGTTAGCCAAATCAGGAGGGGGGAAAAGAAGACGGAACCTTTCTTCACTCAGACAGTTGTGATTCTTAACGGCCTTTTTTTTGTTTATATTTGTTTCGCAAAACATGTACAACATCGTCAAGAATGTGAAGTTTGGGGAGCGACGAGGGATAACGGCAAGGTACTCCAGGTATGGTTTACGGTACTTGGATGGTTTACGAAATGATACCATAGATCCCTGTGTACATATAAACAACGCTTCTTTTTTTTTCTTTCTCTCCTTCCCATTTTACAACACCTCATAAACTGAATCATCATGACTTGCACCATTGTTTATACAATTACAGACATGTTCTCACGAACCCTCGTGGCCCACGGGTGCAGGGACGGAATAGAAAAGAAGCCACAGCCTTTCCATGCATGGCCCCTTCGTATAATCAATCGGCCAAGCTCATGCAACTCCGAGCCACCATTCTTCCGTAACAAGAAGAAAAAAAACAGAAAGGAGAAAAGAAGGAAAGAAAAGACAGGAGAAGAAAAAAAGCGAGTTTGGACAAAACTCGACAACACGCGCGCCCTGGGTCGACTCTAATAGCGAAGAACGTTGAGAAATGCCGTAAAAACTTCTAGTTCGACCTCTGCACCGACGTGCTCGCGCTCGTGCTTGGGCACTGCAGCGATGAGATGTGCTTCGACGACGTTGACGCCTGGATGGAGCATGATGTCAAAGGCACGTTCCTGGGGTAGCTGGTTCGGGATGGGCTGGTGACAAGGCTTGAGGGGCTGCTTGTCGATGAGGACCCATAGGCTGTATTGGCGATCCTGCAGGAAATCGGGCAGGAGAGGAAGGATTATGACCCGGTTGATGTTTGGCGGAAGGGTGATGGTGCCGGAATTTTGCATTTCTCGGGCAAGGGGAAGCACATCGAGAATAACAGGGTTGTCGGCTTGCTTGGCGGGGTGAAGCTGAATCCGCAATCTGGACATGAGCGCGTCTTTTATGCCTTGTCAGACGAGAACAAGTCATGTTAGTAATTTGGGTCCACGAAAAGAAAGAATTGGACAAGAGGATCATGTAGGACTTTGATGGCAACGCACCTTTTCCAGATGCACGCAGCCTCTTTGGCTCAACATAGCCCGGAGTCATCGGATTCGTAGACTGGATTTGGAGTGGCCCAGGCGGAGGCGGTGGCAGAGTAGTTGTCGCCACAGGAGGCCCCGGCATAGGTCCTGGTGCCGGGGCCAGAATTGCGGGCGACATCCTTGAAGCCTCCTCGGCCTTGAGGCCGGCATGCGCAGATATGCTCGGCGATGGAGCCGGAGAGAAAACACTCCGAGCTGCGTCCAATGCCGGCTGTCGCACTACGCTGTTGGCAGGGGGGGCACTGGCAGACGACTCGGCGGACTGTGCTGTCTGCGGCGCGGGTGAGTCAACAGAACTTGTTCGTCCACCAACATGAATCGTAACTCGTTTCGACGAAGCTGGAGTATCGCCAGGTTGTCCAACCTTCAGTTTGATCTTGGCCTGAGTCGGTTCCTGAACAGCTGCTCGCGCCTTCTTTAACAAATCGTAGAATGCTTTCTAGTCCCATGTTTTAGTCATCCCAGCCTCATCGTGACGAGCGCGCGCATAGCACACATACCTCGAGCTCTTGGGCCAGCCCGTAGATCTCGCTGCCTTCTTCGTTATAGAAGTAGGCATTTGACCACAACAGCTTTGCCCTTTCTTCCAAAGCATTCCAGCTTTTGAAATCACTTATGCCAGTAGGATCGCCGCGACCTTGGACGCCCAAGACTTCTTTCTGCAGCTTCTTCAAAGACAAAGGTTCGGAAATGACACGGTAGTAGTCTCTCAAGGAGCGAGGCGGCAGGTTGACAAATGGTTCGAAGTATCCATCGTACCTTCAAAGCAAGTTAGCTTCACCGTCGGGGGTTATCATGGAGCAGGAGCATCTTGCCGGCGACCACGTACTCGGGCTTTTTGTATCGTAGAAGTTCTTCCACAATTTTCTCTTGCCCTTGTTGGAAATTCAATCCTTTAAAAGGAACGTTGTCATAATCGTGGTCGGGACGAGTGCTCGCTTTGGACCGCCGTGGACTGTCGGTATGAGGACCCGAATTCCTTGACGGCCGGCCAGAACTCGTTCTTTTCAAAATGATCGACCTGCGCCTCGAAGCGGGCTCGTCCTCCTCGTCTACTTTTTTCCCTTCTTCCTCCCCCTTCCCCGTCTCTTCACCCTCCGCGTCTTCGTCGTCATTCTCTTCTTTCTCTTGTTCTGCGTTCTCATCGTTCTCGGGAGGCAGAGGAGTCGGAACTGCTTGATAGCCTCGTGTTTGGTAGGCAGGATTGTTCTTGGTCATGTAGTTGCTGAGAGCTTTCCGCACGCGCTCGGCATCATCGAATACGACCGAAGAGCGGGGATAGAATTCTTTGACATTGGCTATCATTCGCTTGAAATAGCTTTCCAATTGGGCGAGATTATTAAAATGGCCCTCATTGAGCTTTTCCTCAATGGTTTCCAGAGAAACCGGCATTCGCGTGCGTTTGTAATATTCCTCATTTCCTTCTCTGGGAAGGAGCTTTTCGAAATACGTCGCGACAAGTCGTCCGCTGCAGGAGCTTTGTCAGCGCATGTTGATCGCTCTATCCTGTAACAGGTGACGAATTCTAATGGGCAATACCTTTTGTCCTGTGTGCGCCGGATTTGTTCAAGGAATGCTTGGCCATAAGCTGTTGTTGATTCGCGTGTTTCGCCCTTGGATAGATCGAATTCCTATAACAGAGCAATTTCGAGTCAGACAGAATTTGGACACATTTCCACGCCACAGTGGCACGGTTTTTGGGCGACAAAACAAAAAGGCTACCACGTACCGCCAGTTTGCGTCGTTTCGCAGATCGCTCATCCGTGTCGGCATTAGCGTGGCCGTTTGCTTTGCGTTTACTGTCCATGATGAAAGAACAAAGCTAGGCTCGGCCAGACCATCGAACGAGCGGACTCAGGCGGCACCTGCAGTGCTGTCGTGTGCTGTCGTTCGTGATTTCGCTGCCCGGCCTTCAAAAAAAAGGAAGATGATGGATGGTCTGATGATGCGCTCGACGCGTGGGCTTAGTATCGCGTTGCATCCAGGTACCGAAGATGCACAGCAGGCGTGCTGCTTTCAATCGTGGACGCAAGAGCTCGATCGCCTGAAAAAAAAAATCGCGACTCGAGCGCCAGAATATTGGTTTTGATTGCCCTGGAGCTAATAGACCTGTCAGAATCTTGCTACCACGATGAACCTGCTGGATGAGCGGCCATCTAGAGAAATACTAGCACTAGCGATTCCAATCGTACAAGGGAAGGTACAAGGGGAGCGAACATTCAGGGTGCGTGCCAGTCTTTCTGCCACCAAACGCTAGTCCATTTCTGGTAATAAGGCCACAAGGCAGAGACGGCAGAGCAGAGCAGAGCTACCTCGACCAAGATGGCACGCAATCCAGACCATGTCCGGATTTCCCAATGGCACGGATCTGTCAAGAGAGGAGGGAGTGATTTCCCGTGCGACTGATGAGGCCGAGATTGCTCGAACTTGATACAAAGTTAGCGTAGAAATCACTACTGCCCAGTCTTCGGCTTGTATCTTGCCACGTGAGCCGTGATTTTCTGCTTCTGCTTCTGCTTCTGCTTCTGCTTCTGCTTCTGCTTCTGCTTCTTTGCTTCTTTGCTTCTTTGCTTTCTTCTACTGATCGGCCACACGAGCGGCAATCGACAACGGCAGACGGACAGTATGTGTGCACATGGTCCTCTGCCACGCGTCATCGGCCCCTGGTGATGACCAAACATCAACAAGTGAAGCCTCGTCGGATCTGTGGTTTGAATCGACACGACTGTGAGATGTGAGCGGGGCCAGCTCGCTTCAAAACCCCCCACCGGTGACCGCGGCGGCCACCGCCATGGACATTGGACACCACCACCTCTGTGACTGTGACTCTGGGAGGCGTCGCAAAGATTTCCCAACTTTCGGGATTCTGCATCCATCCCAGCTACCAACAAACATGGCCGATCCGGCGAAGATTCCAAGTGATTCCCCACCCGACTACGCAGACATTGCCCCCGAGCATTCCCGCGCCCCTCCCAAGCCCGCAGTGCCAGTGCGAAGGCCTCTGCAACCGCTCGACCTGCCCATCATCAGACACCTCAACGCAAAGAGAGTAGTGCTTGCGTCTGCCTCACCGCGTCGCAAAGCGTTGCTTCAGCAGGTGAGGTCTCTGCCTGCCTCTTTGTCACGCTCCATCGCACCTCCATCACGAGACTGATAGGCGACTTGTGTAGATAGGACTCAACAACCTGGAAGTCACACCGTCGACCAAGCCCGAGGACCTGGACAAGGCGGTATATGGGCCCTACGAATACGTGGCCGAGACTTCTCGGCGGAAATGCCTCGACGTCTACGTGAATTGCCTCAAAACTCAGCTCAAGTCGATCCCGGATCCAGACCTGGTCATCTCTGCCGATACCATCATTGTGACGCGCGGTGGCCGCATTCTAGAAAAGCCTCGCAGCGAGGCGGATCATATCAGAATGCTGAAGCACATGCGTGACACAGAGATGCACCGTGTACTTACAGCCGTCACTGTGCTGGCACCCCGCGAAGACGCCCGCCATCCTGGGTATTGCATCACAACTCACACCGAAGAGACCAAGGTTTACTTTTTCAGCGAAAGCAATGGGCTTCCAGATGATGTGATTGAAGCGTATGTCAAGACACGTGAAGGTGTCGACAAGGCCGGTGGTTATGCGATTCAGGGTGTGGGCGGCATGGTTTTGGCCGAGAAAATTGAGGGCAGTGTTGACAACGTGGTTGGACTTCCCGTGCGAAGATGTCTCTCCATGGCGGAAAAGGTCATCTTTCAGCAGGAAGCAGATGAATTTGATGCCGAAGGTTCGGAAGAAGAAGTCTTAATTTGAAGCGACCTCCCTCCTCGACGAGCAACGATTTCTTGAGCTTGACACCATTTTATTCTCATCCAATCAAGACAACTTTGAAAGAGATTGATGTTTTTTCTTGGCCTACCTACTTTTCTTCATGCATACGACCTCCAGCATTTCTCTTTCACAGGGCAAAGGACGAATGATGTGATATCCTATATGCGAGAGAGTGCAAATCTGACAAACGAAATAATATGATTCTGGGGTCAGCATGTCTTGTGGCCGGCCACGAACGCGGCTACTTTCGAGTCGCAAACGTGATGCCTCCTTGTTACGCTCTCGCTAACCTTGCTTTTCTCAGAATCTTATCTTCCGAGGTATCGTTCGTTCGTCTGCAAATTTTGTGCCGTGTCATGTATCTGTCGTATGATGTTGGCTGGGCAAAGAACCTAAAAGGTGCGTCGCACATCTCTTCTTGATGGCTGCCACCCATCTGTACAATGACGTTTGACTCATACCGAACAGTCTCTGTACCTTGGGAATGATGCTCTTTGATAGTGGCGCAACGCCTTCCTTAGCATAGGTAAGAGGCGCCGGCTCGACAAGGGATGGGACATTGTCAATGCGGAACATGTACGTATGGTACGTGGTCGTTTGGAAAAGATCACTTTCTGCGGCGTTGAATCGGCCTCGTCGACGTGCATAGCTACTACAGTCATCTGTCCGTCCGAGCGAGAGCGAGAGCGAGAGCGTGAGCAAGAGCAACCTGGTCTAGAGGCTAGCAGCAGAGGGCGATCATGATTTCAAGACGGGGTCCGATGACACGGACAGGTCGTTTTCCCACTCGGACGTGCTTCAACGACTGGCCCCTTGGGCAGCATCACGCAGATGACGCCCGTATAAATACAACGTATGTACATACGTAGTCGACAACCTCAAAATACGAGCAAAAAAAAAAGGGATTTTCATCATAGACAGGCCCGCAGGCTCGGCATTATCAGGCTCGACAAGATGAAACCTGCCCCCTTTTCAGCAGGGATGCGGTTTCGAAGATGCGAGGCCCCGGTGCCATGCCCACCATGGAGTGGTGGATGTAATATGTATGCTTACTTTCATCAGAAAATAATGACGTGTGGATGGCTTATCGTCTCGCGACTCTGGCTCTCTCAAGTGAGACAAGCATCAGACCCGGAGGCGCCCCAATGGAGAAGGCCGAGCCATCGTACATGCATATGTACATGTCAGTTTGATGAGGCGCGTCCGGGCTCCAAAGGTCCAATACTCCAGGCCACGAGCTGCAGGTCTTCGAAAACGCTGCCGTGCATAAGTCTGGCAAGATGCCCTTTGCGGCGTCTGCATCCACGTCCAAGACTCGAGTCGTCCGGGCCTGGGGATGGCTCCGAGGCTGACTGGCACAGCAGAATACTGACTGGTAGCTGTCGCCGGTTCCGCACATTGAAAGCTCATGTGGGCGCTGGAGACTGAAAGGCTTTAAATGTACGTACATTGTGTACATGGTACAGTATGTTCAGTACATTACTTGATGTAAGTAGTCGTACGTTTAGTACCTAAGTACATACTTATGTATGTATGTATATTAAGTACCTACTTAGTATTTACATATCTACCTAATGCACATATGCACATCCAGTACCTACTAGGTACATAAGAAGTATGTATCATGCTCTACACATCTCCCATGTACATATGTTGGTACTTTAATTATACACCAGACCACATGCGCACATCAAATTCACAGGGTCGAGGCCGCCAGGGCCTCCGAGGCCGCCGAGGCCGTCGAGGCCAGCGATTGGGCGTCTCTTCTTGCGCCCCTTCCTCCACCGCACATGGAGTCACGGACTCATCAGGCACAGAGAAGCGTCTCGGGAGTACAGATGGGATGCGTATGCATGTACAACCTACCTACCTGACGTAAAGCATTCTTACACCAGCTACCCTGGCCGTTCACAGTCACTTCGTCCCCAAAAAGTATCGGCGCAGGCGGGCTCCGAGCGCGCTCCTTCGCAGGTGTCAACTT
Organism: Claviceps africana; assembly: GCA_018360145.1. Taxonomy (NCBI): domain Eukaryota; kingdom Fungi; phylum Ascomycota; class Sordariomycetes; order Hypocreales; family Clavicipitaceae; genus Claviceps; species Claviceps africana. The sequence continues at coordinate 47,622 of SRPY01000166.1, forward strand.
GCCATGTGCATGTGACACTTGACTTTGTTCCGCCGCCGCCGGGGTGTTTCGCCAAAGCGTGCCCCGCAATTAACCCTCCGCCTGGCATCCGTGTACAAAAAGACTGGAACACTAGTGTGGTCCGAGACTCGAGTCCATATTAGTCCACACTACTAGTACTTAAAGTACCTACTCAGGTATGTAATGTAGGTAGGTACTTACTGGAGGTACTTAAGTACTAAGGTAGGTTAAGTACCTAGGTACTCGAGTAACAGGCTTTATTTAGGCAAGTACGGACAACTACGGACAACTGCGGGTAGGTACGGGCTGGATTCATTCGCGACTGGAGTATATCAAGCAAGACTCGCTCTTGCCCGTTTGGTCTGCCAAAAAATCCACGATCCAACGACTTGTCAAACAGGCAGCCCTCTTCCTTCACCTCGCCTCCATACTTGGCCTCTTGATCGATCATCTCCGGAAAATTCCAAGGGCCAGCTTCCGGAACATCGAACATCCCCAGGCAACGTCACGAGACGCTGTGGTTCCTGTTGTCAGCCGAGCTATTTCCCAAGTCCCCAACTGGTGAGCGCCACGCATCACGCAAAACCTCGGAACCTTGCGCCAGACGGGTCTCGGTCTACATGACCATGTCGTCGCCAATGGATGCATCGACTTCCTCCCGAGACAATGGTGCTGCTGGGACAGAAGAAAAGCCTCGCCTCACCGAGGAGGAGAAGAAGCAGAATCACATTGCTTCGGGTATGTCTTTGTCTTGTCTTGTATTTGTCTTTTCTGCGTGCCGTGCTCCACCCGTGTCTCTTCATGCTCACACCTCGTTGGCCACTGTTGATTCAAGCGTAAACCATTGCCATGATCATGAACCGTTTCACACGTTGCCACCCAACTGCACCCTCAAATAACAACAACCAACAACCACCACCACCGCCACCATCATCACTACCCCCTTGAGTCTGCCCATGTTTTCATGCCTGTACTTCGCCGCGGCCGAATTTTCTAATTTCAGTCAATCCATACTCTAGAACAAAAGCGCAGGCAAGCCATCCGCGAGGGCTTTGATCGCCTCACCGAGCTTGTGCCTGGCTTAGAAGGCCAAGGCCGATCCGAAGGTCTCGTGCTCAAGCGCACTGTTGAATATATGCGCCAGCAAATCCAAGAGCGCCGCATTCTAATTGAGCGTATCGAACAGTCCGGAGGGCATGTTGACGATGATCTCAAAGGGTAAGCTCCCACTCATCTACCAGCTGTAGTATCCTTCATTTTCTTTTCTTTTCTTTTCTTTTCTACTCTTTTTTCTTTTGCTTCACCAACAAATCCGGTGCATTTTGTCATTCGCGCATCCGCAATCACTGGCCGGCCCCCCTTTTTCTTGCTGCATTGGTGTTTGCCACTGCCTTTTGCTGTGGTACAGTCCACCACCCGTTGACCATCGTTTCCGAGAGAGCAGGGTGCTAAAAGAACAGAATCACGGCCGCACAAAGTGATGGATTGAGACTATTCTGAAGGCGTCCATCGAGCCCCCCCTTCCGATATTGCAGGAAAGCAACTTTCGCCCGAAAGGACTTCGCCTCACCGGGATGACAACAATTTTTCACCTGGCTATGTACAAAAATGATGCTGGAAGAACGTGCGTTATTGGCACACGATTCGCCGAGTTCGCCAGAGCAAGACTCTAAGCGGTAATAATTCAACCGAAATTAATGTCAGACCAACTTCACGACGACGTCCCGAAAGCCGGGCGAATGTGCATTTCCTATTCTTTTATCTCTGCCTTCCTGCAGCAGGTTAGCAAGTATTTTTTCCCCTCAGGGCTTTGATTTTTCATCCATCTTGCCACTTGGATCGGTTCACTCGAACCATGGGCCCTGGTTCGTGTATAAATATCATAATTTTGGCTTATGAAAATTCCATTTTTCTCTGCGTTTGGCTTGGCTGCTTCATGTGGGTTTTATGCGAAAAAATTACGCAGCAGGTGTGAACTGCTATGCTTACTTTTATGCGCATCAATGCCTGATGACAAGGGTCGCAGTCCAGGTCCAGAGCCAAAGAGCAAAAGAACATGGAACAAATACAAGCCCCTCGCCTTCCGGAGAAAAAAAAAACCGCAAAATTTAGGAAAACAGTACGCCGATGAGAATGAGGTTGGGTTGGATTCTGTTACATAAGTTTCTTGTAAACAAAGTATGTAGGTAATTAGGTACTTAAGTTTTAAAAAGGGTACAAGTACATATGTATATGTCCACAGCAACGCCTCTATTCTATTGGTATGCATCGGCCATGTTGCGCATGCGTTGCCGCAAGTCGGTGGGCCGCATTCTCTCTTTCCCTACGGTCACTTGACGATTTTTCACATCATCCTCTCCGATGACGAGAATCTGGCCGTAACCATGGATCCGGGCTTCCCGAATCTTGGATCCGAGCGAGCGCGCGGTGTAATCGACATCGACGGCCAACCCTGTCGTGTTGACGGGCCCGTCGGCGATGGGTTGGCCCGGTTGGCCCGGTTCCTCGCGTAATCCCAGAAGCACATCCCTGACCTGGTCGGCCCACTCCAGCACAGGCGAGGACGTGTTGACGGTGAGAATGATGGCCTGCCGGGGGTTCAGCCAAAACGGCCACTTGCCATGGCAGGACTCGATGAGCAGGGCCATCAACCTTTCCACGGAGCCCAGCACGGCGCGGTGGATCATGACGGGTCGCACCGGGCCGTACTCGGCCAGCAGCGCGGGGTCGGTCGTCGTCTCGCCCCGGGCCTCGTACTCTGGAGCCGGGGCCTGGTATTCCAGGTCAAAGCGCTTGGGCAGCTGGAAATCCAGCTGTATCGTCGCCGTCTGGTGCTCCTTGCCGTCCGAGTCCTTGATGACGATGTCGATCTTGGGCCCGTAGAAGGCGCCGTCGCCCGGGTTGACGCTCCAGTCCATGCCGGACGCGTCGAGTGCCCGCTTGAGACGATGCTCGGCGCGCTCCCACTCTTCCTCGGTGCCGATGAAATGGTCGCGCGGCCGCGTGGACAGGGCCAGTCTGTAGCTCACGCCGAGTTTCAGCACCGTGTAGACGACCTTGACGAAGTCGAGCGTCTTCCTGATCTCGTCCTCGACCTGGCACGGCCGGCAAAAGATGTGTCCGTCGTCCTGGTGGAAGCGCCGCACGCGCGTCAGGCCCGAGAGGGCGCCCGAGATTTCGTTTCGGTGCAGGGGACTGAAGTCGGCGTATCGCACGGGCAGATCTCGGTAGCTGTGGGGCTTGGACGCGAAGATGAGGCAATGGCCGGGGCAGTTCATGGGCTTCAGGCCGTAGGATGCGTCGTCGTGGTCGTGATCGTGGTCGGCATCGGAGCGGTGGGCGTCGTGCGCCGCGGAAGCGTCTCCGTTTGTTCCCACGTCTCCTGCCTCTTCACCTTCTTCTTTGCCCTGTGCTGCTGCTCCTGGCTCTGCTTGACGAGCAGGCCGGCCGCCCCCGGTCACCGAGTACATGTCGTCGGCGTAGTTGTCCAGATGGCCCGACCTGGCCCACAGGGCCTTCTTGTATATCGTCGGCGTGATGACTTCCTGGAAGCCGTACCGGACGTACTGCTTGCGCAGGAAGTCGACGAGCCGGTTGAAGACGCGGGCGCCATGGGGTAGGAAGATGGGTGATCCGGGACTGTAGACGGAGGTGATGAAGAGCTCCTGCTGCTGGCCTAGCTTGCGGTGGTCAGGCAGTCCGGGGGGGTTAGGATTGGTTTTGTCGTTGTCGTTGTCGTTGTCGTTGTCGTCGTCGTGGCGCGTGGACGAGTAGGGGCGGCGCGACAGACACGACGGGCAGGTCCATTGGGCGCGTGCTATGCGGCGGGCTGCTGCGTGGAGGGGTGCTCGTGAGCGTGTCGTGATCATGGCATTGGGCGGCGGCGGGTATTTTTGGGGTCGAGCTGCCGCTGGTGAAGCTGGGAGCTGGGGAGTGACGAGACTGACCAGGTAGGTAGCTGGCGGTCTTTTTTTTTTTTTTTTTTTTTTTTTTTTTTTTGTTTTTT
>SRPY01000167.1:0-51619 GCA_018360145.1 Claviceps africana
ATTTTATATTTTATATTTTATATTTTATATTTTATATTTTATATTTTATATTTTATATTTTATATTTTATATTTTATATTTTATATTTTATATTTTATATTTTTATTTTATATTTTGTTATAGACTGGCCTAGATAGCTACTGTAATTTAGCGTTAATAGAGTTATTATTAACTATAAGGAGAAGGGAAGTCCTCTATCCCTCTTTTTCTTCTATTAGTTTATATATTTCTAAATCTCTATATATTTACTTAATAAAGTCCTAGTAAGGCCCTATTAAGAATAGTCCTTATAGAAGTATAATAAAGCTCTATAGGTAGTATATATCCTTTATCCTTTTTTAATAAAGCTAATAAGCCCTTTTTATATTATTATATATTTAAGATTTAAGCTACTAGCTTAAATCTATTATATAGCCCCCTTCTTACCCTTTATATTACTATATCTTTATACTATTAGTAGTGTAATATATATATTTATACTAAAGTAAAATATATAGAGTAATTTATTAATAAAAGAAATATATCTTAAAAGCATACCCCTTAGCTATAGTATATTTATCTTTATAGTATATATTTATAGTTATTATATTATATACCCCCTCCCCCCTTACTTTAATTAGTTTATTAACATTAACCTTTAAGATCTTATTAACTTAATAGTGTCTTAATACTAATAGTAGCTAAAATAGAAAAGGTTAAGTAATATTAATAGTTAAATACTTAATACCTATTATATAAAAAATTAGTAAAATAAAATAATAATAAACTACCTTTTATTTATAATTACTTTAAGGTTTATAGTAAGTATAAAAACCCCTTTAAAATCCCCCCTCTTTTTTACTAACTTTTATTTTAATAATATACCCTTTATTTATTTAGTTTTTAAAATTTTTTTTTTAATACTCTTTATATCCTTTTTATAATACTATTTTAATAATTGCTTTATATTACTATTCCTTATTTTACCCTTTATATATAAATCCGCTACTACTTTTATTAATATAGCTCACTTTCTATATCTTAATATTTAATCTATTATATATTTATATAAGTAGTATATATATTCTATATAAATATAGAGCTAACTTAATGTATTTTAGTAAGATATTTACCTTTACTTTTATTAATATTTTTATAAAGAAGAATTTACTATATATATTAAAAGATTACTTAATTTAAAGTAACTTTAAAAATAAATAGTTTTTTATTTATTAATAAAAGACCTTACTATATCTTTTATACTTTATTTATATTACTATAAATAATATACTTTACTACCTTTTAACTAAAGATAATTTATATATATTTTATAAATAATATTATTATATTTATAATTAAAGGTATAAATAGTTAGCTATTAATTTATAATTATATTATCTTATTTATAATATAATAAATACTATTTATTATAGTATTATTATTAACTATCTCTATTATTTTACTGCTTTTAATATATTATTTTAATATATTTAGCTAAGACTTAGCTTTACTTAGCTAAAAAAGATATTTTTAAAGTAAATAAAGTGCTTATCTTTATACTAATAATAATAATTACTTAACTAAAAAGTTAAAAGTATTTCCATTACTACTACTACTACCTCTATACCTATTACCTCTATAGTTAACACTATTGCTGTTACGTGACAGAATTCTACATATAAAAGGAGGATTTCTAAGAATATAAGTAGGAAGACAACTTTATTACTATATATAACTATGCACTTATCTATAACTTATATATATTCTCTTTTATAATTCCTTTTATAATTATTTATAATATATTCTATAAGTTATAAATACCTATACTTTATATACTATATTTAGCGTGTAATAGGTAGTAGTAATTACTATTTCTTTTATATATATTAAATTATAAATATAAAAGTTAACTGCTTATATATTAATAATTAAAGAAGATTAATAGGCTTAAAATATTAGGCTAATAACTCTAAGCCTCTCTTTAATTACTTAGAATTAAATTTAATAAGCGTACTAACTCTAGGTATTTTATAAAGATTTTCTAAAGTTTTAATATTATAAGAAACCTTTTCTTTTCTAAAAAGACGCTAAAAACTTTAAAACTTTTATAAAATATTAATTTATAAATAATAAGCTATAGATTTAGCTTAAGCCTATTTAAGTTAATTAACCTTACTATTAAAATTTTATAAATAGCCCTTTTATTAATAAAGAACTAAAAGCTATAAAAAAAACAATAAATTAAGTAAAAAATTTCAGACTTTTAGATCTCTTTAAACTAAAAAACAGTCCCTTAGACTTACTATAAGCCTCTTTTTTTATTAATAGGCTAAGTACCCCTTTTTTTATAGAGACCTTTTAAATTAAATAAAAAACTATATTAATAAAGAATAACTATAGTATTAGTAAAAGAGGACTACTAAAGACCTTAAAATTTAACTTACTTTTACTAAAAGAGAATCCCTATAGCTTTTCCTTTAAAAAAGGGTATATAAATATAGATACTTAAGTAATTTCCTTTAATTCTATATTAGCCTTTATTAATTAAGCTTAAGAGAAGGCTTTAATATTTATTAAGCTAGAACTAGCTTTTATAGAAATCTCTTAAAATAAAGTAATCTCTTTTTTTAAAGAGGAATTTAAATAATAAAACCTCTATATTAAATAAACTAATGCTAATATAATAGAGAATTTTTAGTGTATAATAATAGAATTTTAAATTAAAAACTAATATACTTTAGTAAATATTTATTTATTAAGCTAATAAAACCTTAAATCTTAATTTATAAAGCCACTATTAATTAGTAATCTCCTTTAAAAAAAACTAAGTATTTATTATAATAAAGTAATAATTAGCTATAAAGAAAACCCTTTATAATAGGCTTTTATAAATAATATTAAAAGGTTAGTATCTTCCTTTTAATATTAGGAGACCTACTTAAACTACTAACTAATAGTAAACTTTAACTAAAAATACTTTAATATATATACTCTATATTTTAAGGAATAAAGTTAATGCTTTAATAAGTAAATATTTTAACGCTTATTAATGCACTATAGTTAGCCTTTACTTTTTATTATAAAAAAACTAGCTATAATAGTTAAATACTAAGGAACCTCTACCTTAGTATTTAATATTTATAATAGATATTTTAATACCTTATAAAAAATAAAGGATATTAAGTACCTTAACCTTAAAACTAACCTTAAAGATATTAATAATAAAGCTATTTACTATAAAGGAAAGGTAGTTATTTTTAGTAATATAAATCTTTAAGTCTAAGTAGTAAAGGACTACTATAGTTATATAACCTTAAATTATTAAAATTAAATTTAACACTAAATTTAGTATTTATTTTAAAGGTTAGTGCTAACTTAATATAAATAGTATTTTAATAACTAAAAGTAAATAATAATCTTTAGTAATTTAAACTTAATTTTTTATATAATTTAGAAGGAGTTTAGTATTAAGGTTTAAAATACTATAGCTTAGCTTAATTAAGCTAAATTCTTTAGAGATAATATAGTTAATACTATATTCTTTAAGGACTTTATAGTAAAAGTTTTCTATTATATATAGGCTAATAATAAATTTAATAACTTTTAGCTATTAGTTTAACTTTACTTTAAGTTATATATAAAACTTTAATAACTTTACCCTCCTTTATTAGAAATAAATTAATATAATGTATATATTAAACTTATTAATAGTAAAAGATATAACCTTTAAAATATACTTTAAAAAGCTAAGAACTATAGAAAGACTAAAAAAATAAAAATAAAGATTAGCACTAACTTAGCTATAGAAGTATTTAATAAAGATAAGGATTTAAAATATCTTAATAATAATATAAAGATCTATTAAAATTAATAAAAGCCTAAAGGCAATTTAAAAGGATAAACCTTTAGCTTATAATAGTATAATAATAGTTTTTAAAACTAAAGATATAGTCTATAATAGTAAAAATACTATAGTACTTAATATTCTTTATAAAATTATAACTATTTAAATTAAAAATACTAATATACGCCTCTATATAGTTATTTATATAAAAGGCATTTCTACCCCTATTTAAATAATAATAGCCCCCTTTAAAATAAATAGTAGCTAATTACTTTATTTACTTTAAAGGGACTCTCTTTAAAAGAAATAGAAATAAATAGCTTTAACTTATAGCTACTATAGTTTAACTTAAATAAACTATAATTTAGTAGTAAATATAATCTAAAGTTTTTTTAAAAATAAAAGGCTAATAATAAATTAATGTATTTTATTATAAATAGCAAGGGTTTTAATTCTATAGTTAAAGAGATTAAACTTAAAGCCTTAAAGTACTACTTTATAGAAAAAAGAGAAATTATTAATAAAGATAATAGTAAATAGTTTAATTTTATTAAAGTAAATTTTATAAATATATACTTAACTATTACTAATCTATTATACTATTATAAAATACCTTTAATTATTATTACTAAAGCGCTAAATATTTTAGCCTATAGTCTCTTAGTAACTATAAATATAATAGCGCTTAGTAAAACGCCTATACTAGCCTTAAAACTAAATAATAACTATATAAATATCTATATTGCCTATATTAATATAAAGAACTACTTCAAAGCGCCCTTAGTAATTATAAAGCTTAGCAGTAGAATTATAAGCAGCTAAGTAATAAAGGTAGTTATTTACTTAAAGTAGCTTAAAGTTAATAGAAAAATAAAAGCCTTAATATATCTTAAGATATTAATTTATTTTAATAATAAAGGTAAAGAATATAAAATCTATTTAAATACTAAAACCTTCTCTATTTTAGTTAATAAAGAATAGCTTAAGTAAAATAGCTATAATATTAAATAAAGTACTTAAAGCCTTAAAATAGTAAATAATGTAAATTCTTTATTCTTTAATATTAAAATAATAATATTTAACTTTTATATTCCTAGCACTATAAAAGGCACTTAGGTTTTTAGCTACTTTATAGTTACTATAAACATTATAAATAACCTTATACCTTAAATACTTATTAATATAAAATTTATATATAATTATAGTATATAAATTAATTTTATTAATCTTAGCATAACTTTCTATATAATCTATAGTATAGTAATAAAGAGACAAATCTTTTATACACTATATTTAATATTAATTTAAAGAGTTATAGCAGCCTATACTATAATAATCCCTTTATATTCTATAAAAATTCTATTAATTAAGTAGAAAGACCTTTAAAATAAATTAAAAACTAATATTTACTATTTTTACTTAAGGCATTATTAGATTTTTAATATCTTTATTTAATAAAATTAAAAGAAACTACTCTCTATTTATAGTAATACTAATAAGCCTTTATATATTAAAATAAAATAATAGCTAAGAACCCTTAAAGCTATAAGTTTAGTTAGTTTTTATTATACTATCCTTAATATTTACTAATTTATAGCTTTTTATAGAGATAATATTATTATCCTAAATAGCTTAATTTTTAACTACTTTAAAGATATTATAGCCTTTAAAGTTAAAGATATAGAACTCTTTAAAAATAATAAAAACCTTAACCTTAAAGCTATTAATAAAGGGATATTATTATATAGTATCTTTTACCTTAAAAACATTTTATTTATTTATAATATCTTTAGTGTTAAAGTAGCTAACCTTAATATTAATATAGCTACTTAACTTATTAAACTCTTTAATAAATTTAATATTTATTAAGATAAAGGGGTAGTTTCTATAACTAATAAAAATAAAATATATATTAACTTTATCTTTAAATAGTAGAATAAAGTTAAATCCTTATAGGTTTATAACTTTAGTTAAAAGAATTATAAAAAATTCTATAAAATCTAAGATAAAAAGCATAAAGTTAGTAAGATATTGTTTTTAAGTAATAGAGAAAAGGCTCTTTACTTATATTTAAGATTTATTATTTAGTAAATAATTAATAAAGTAATAAAGGTATATAGAGTTATAAATATATAATTAATTAACTATATAATAATACTAAATATCTACCTGCTACCTAACTAAGGTAATATTATAAACAATGCCTATAAAAAAAAGTAAAAAACCCTTTTAAACACTATAGGTTTTTTTAATTAGCTTTTAATATATTTAAACTATTATAACTAAATAGTCATTATCTTAAAAAAAGGTATAAAGGTATTCTATATAGTAATATAGAGGTATAAAAACTTATTAGTATATATATAGCGCTTTATAAATTACTTATTTTATAACTATAACTTTATTTAGGTTTATATTAATAATATTATAATTTTCTTAAATACCTTTAAAGACTACCTTTACTATCTTAAAATTGTTTTTAATATTATTAATAAGGCTTGCCTTTATATTTTAGTTAGTAAGTCTTTTATTAAATATCCCTTTATTTAGCTACTAAGATTTATTATTAATATAGATAGCTTTATTAATATAGATAATAGAGTAAAGGCTCTTAAGCGCTTATAAATGTTAACTACACTAGCTAATTTTAAAACCTTTATTAAAATAATAGGTTACCTTTACGCTAATATACTATAGTTTAATATCTATATTTACCTTCTTTAAAATAAAAAGATAAGTCTCCTATAAAAAGTTAAGGAAAGGAATAAAATTCTATTTAACTTTTTAAAGTAAACTTAAAAATAAATAATAAAGTTTAAAATCTTTAAATTTATTAAAGAGAAAACTATAGCCTTTAAAAATTTATATAACTTTCTATATATAAAGGTGCTTCTTTAATATTATAATTTAAAGAAACTGCTTTTTTTTAAAGTTAATATATATAAAGAAAGGTTTAGCCTATATACCTTTTAATTTAATATAAAATAAAACAGTATAAGTATTCTTAAAAAGGATATTAATAGTAATAAGTTATAGCCTATTACCTTTCTTTTATAACTTACCTCTACTATTAAAAAACGCTATAGCTTAACTAAAGTAAAAGTCGCTACTATTATATAAAGAATGTATAAACTATGTAAAATAGCTTAATTTAACCTTGCTTTTATTAATATTATAATAAATTATACTTTAGTAAAAGGGATTATTTATTATATATTACTTATAATAATAAATTTTAATAAAGCTAACCTTAAATTAATAAAAGTTACTAACTACCTTTTATAGTTTAACTTATATATAATTTATATCTTTAGAGTTTTAAATATAGTCTTTAATGCACTTTTAAAACTCTTTATTAAACTTAGCTATTAAGAAGTAATAAATAGTAGTACCTTTAATAAACTAAATACTTATATATATTTTAATAAAGACTATATAGTAGAAGTTATAATTAATTTCTAGCTTAAAGAAGCTATATTAATAAGGTACTATACTAACCTAAAGTATAGCTATATTTTATAAAGTATTGTAGACTACTGCTAAAAATAATAATAATTTAGCTACTATTGCCTATAAATCTTAATATATAGTTAGGACCTTTATAATAATAAATTATTATACTATTAAAACTCTAAAGGATATTGCTAGCTATATATACTCTATAATTATATAGAGGAAATTTTAGCTATAGTTTATAATAACTGCTACTACTTTAGTATTAGCTATATAATTAAGGAGCTAAAAGTAGTAGTTTTTTTAGGTATAAGTAAGTAAATTTATAATTATATTATATACTGCTCTATATATAGAGAGAATTCTATATTATAAAGTAAAGCTATTAGTGAAATATACCTTTTATAGATAAAGCCCACTCCTTTTTATATAATATCCCTAGATTTTATTACTAATATATTAGAGAAACTATCTATTAATATAGCTTAGTTAGTTAAGGGATTTAACACTTTAAATATTCTATACTTAGTAAATTACTTATTTAATAAAAAAACTATCTTTATATTAAAGTATAAAATATATATAGTAGAAATTTAAGCTAAACTACTACTTTAATTACTATATTTTATAAATTAAGGCCTCTTTAAAGAAATTATTAGCAATTATAATTCTAAATTCCTCTTTAACTTATAAAAAGCACTATTTTATACTTTTAGCGTTAAACTCTTTATATTAACTATATACTACCCTTAAACTAATAGCTTAGCTAAAAGAAAGAACTAAACTATAATAATAGTAATTTACTTTTATATAATAACTAACCTTAATATATTGTAGGTTAATATCCTTTCTACGCTATAGTATTACCTAAATAATATAATAGCTATAGCTATTAGTTGTTTTCTTAATAAGCTAGTTTTTAAATATAAGCTACTATTAGTAATAGACCTCCTCTATAGTATAGGAAATACTAACTTTAACCTAAAGGATACTAACTTTATAGTCTTTAAATATTTATATTAATAGAAAGTAAAATATACTATTATAATAGCAGCTACCTTTACTAAAATTTAATATAACTCTAAATATAACCTAATAGATATTAACATTAGCAATATAGTATACCTTTAACTTTATTTAAAATATAAGCTTTTAAAGAAATTTAAGAAAAAGTAATTACTTTAGAGAGCTAAGCCTTTTAAAGTATTAAAGTAAATTTTACTACTTTCTTTTTACTTAGATTTCCTAGCTAAATCCTATATATACTTAGTGGTTTTAGTAGCTTATTTATAAAAACTATAATAAAGAAGTAACCCTTTTTAAAGGTAAGCTGCTATACTACCCTTAATAGCCCTTAAAGGTAGCTTTAAAGTAGATTATTAAGAAATTAAAAGAATTAGTAGCTATAGAGCTTATTTTTTTTATAAAAAAGGGTAGAAACTTAAACTTAAATTTCTTATTTAATAGAAAGGATATATAGTAAAGGATAATTAATAGATATTTAAAGAAGATATATAGGTTAATATTAGCGAAATAGTGGAAGAATACCTTTAAAAATATCTAATTAATTAGAAAATAGAATAATAAAGGAAAGGCATTAAGCCTGCCTTATATTAAGATTAATTAGCTAAACTAAGTAAATACTTAAAAGAAGGGATTAAGAACCTCTATAAGTTAATAAACGCTTATAGAATACTATAGCTTTTAAGCTATAGTCCTTTACTTATATACCTTACTTTAGACTTACTTTATTCTTTATAATTTAAAACTAAGAAAACCTTATAATCTTTCCTAATTATCCCCCTTTTTTAATTAAATCCTATATTTTTTATTTAACTCCTTACTTACCTCTCCTTATTTTTAATTATATTTACTAAAATTGCTTTTAAATACTATTAATTGTCCTTTAAACCTATTAAAAACAACAGTATTTTTCACTTATAATAGCAAATAATTAGAAAAACTTAATTTAAAAGTAGTAATAAGCCTAAAGAAGCTTTATAAAAACCTTTTTAGGATTCCTTATTTATATCCCTAATAACTATTTATTAACTATAACTACTATAAGCTCTTTAGTGCCTCTCTAACTCTTTTTAATGCCCTTTTATATAGAAGTAATAAATAAATCCTTAATAATAGATCCCTTATAAGGTTTTATATAATCTAAAGAATATAATAATAACTTCCTCTATATTAATAAGTTAGAAGAATATAATTTTAATATAGAAAGATTTAATATCCTTAGTATAAACTTAATTACTTATAATATAGCCTTCTATACTTATCTAGCTACCTTTAATATAGCCGCTAACCTTTATACACTACTTACTAACTCTTATATACTTAGTAACTCTATAGCTATAATTAATAAAGAATACTAAAAGCTATTTAGTAATTTACTTTAAAATAATAATAATTTCTTTAATAAAGAAACGCTTAACTTAGGTTTTAATAAAGAAATAACTAACTTAACTTAACTTTAAAACTTTATAATATAGTAATTTAATAGAATAATAGCTAAGCACTTTATAAATAAAGCTACCTTTAAATATATTTAAAAATACTATAATTTTAGCTACTTATACTAACTTAATAGAGCTAATAGTATTAAATATATTATAATAAATAATAAAATCTTAAAATAAAACGCTTTAAAGGTAAAATACTATAGTAAATATTTATTAATAGATAATAGTAAAACTATTAATAATTATAAACCCTTTTTAATTCTATATATAAAGTAGCGCTTTTAAGGTTAAGGTAATATAAGGAAATAATAGTTTTATAAAGATATTCTACACTTTATAAATTAAAAATTTACTATATAAAGAGTAATAATTATTAATAATAGGGTTTTTATTAAAGAAGATAATAGCTTATATAAACTATAGCTAACTACCCTTTATATTGCCTTTAGTATTATTAATAAAGAGAGAGTAGCTTTAAAAGTAATACACTTAACATTAAAAAAAGGTAATATAATATATAAATCTTTAGAACTTCCTTTTATTTATAGCATTTAAAATAGCCTTAAAAAAGCAGTTTATATTTATTACTTTAAAGGTAGTATTAAGGGTAAAAACTATAAAATATAGATATTAAACTACTATAAAATCCTAAGTATTTACTTTATTTATAGCTAAAGGTATATTAATAGTACTATTATAAGCTCCTTTACTATAATATAAAGGGCTAACCTTATATAAATCCTTAGCGCTATATTGCTTAAATACTTTATAGGGTTTAATAATAAGTTTTAAAACCTAACTTAAAGACTTATTAAGATAAAGGAGGAAGTCTATAAAATAAAGGAGAATAACTATAAAAAGGAAAACACTATTATAATAGTAGTATTTATTAGCTTAGTTAATAATTTAACTTTAGAAAACTATAGTAAAGCTATAATATATTTATAAAGAAAAGTAAAGGCTTTCTCTACTTTAATCCTTAACCTCCTTTATATTTATAACCTTACTTTTAATAAAACCTTTTAATTTACTTTACTTAAAGACACTATTCTTACTAATACTAATATTAAAAAGTTAGTATTATATTTAATAATAGTAAAAACTAATATTATTAGTAATATTAAGATATAAACCTAACTTTATATAGATATTAATATATTAAGCTTATAAGTTTAGGCTATAAAAACATTATAGCCTATAATTATGCCTTTAAAGACTAGTTTTTAACCTATTAATGCTAATAAAGCTAATAATAATAATCTCTTATAGAAAACCTATAAACACCTAAGGGTAGATTTCACTATTAATGTAGTAACTATTAAGCTAAAAATCACCTTAACTAAATCCTAAACTAGTGTTATAAATTATTACCCTAGCCTTTAAGGCATTTTTAAATATAGAAAGTAGGGAATAAGCACCTTCTATAAAAACCTATAAGTTTTAAGAGCAGTACTATAACGCCTTAATATATTTAAATAATATAGTATATAGAAATTTAGGATTAATAAGGTATAAAGAAATATATTTATTTATAAATAACTATCTTTCTTTTAGTAAAGACTTTATTAGCTATAAATCTATAATACTATAATTAGCTATAAAATGCTCTATAACCTTTATATATAAAGATATATAGTGACTTAGCTATTATAATAATCCCTTACCCTAATTTTATTAAACACCTTACTAAGCTAAAAGGTTACTATATTTCTTTTATAAAACCACACTCCTTAGCGGTAAAAGTAAGAATAAATATACCTATAATAGAAATACTATATATTGTTTATAAAGCTATGCTAAGCTTAGTAAAAGTAAGAATAAAGTAAATTACCCTTTTTACTTAGCTTATAGTTATATTAACTAGTTGTTTACTATAACTAATATTTCTTTTTCCTCCTTTTATTACTCTCTCTCTTTTCCTTTTTTTTTATTTTTTCCTTTACCCTCTTTTTTATTATCTTCTTTTAAACCCCTTTAGCTACTTTTAATATCTTTTAGCTTAAATATATACTCCTTTTTATCTTTCTATAAGTTTTATAAACTTTTATAGTAAAAATATAGCCTATATATTAAAATAGTGACTAAAAAATAAAATACTACCTACTAAAAGGCATATTAAAGCTATAATATTGTATAGTAGTATATTAAGTATATTACTACTATAGTTAATAAAGGTAAGGCTATTAAATAAAGTACTTTAGTTCTAAAAATAATATATAATAATAAAGGAATTTAATATTAAAACCTTATTATTTATAAGCTAGCTTATTTATAAAGGTAAAACTATACACTTTTAAGTAGTATTTACTAAGTTTAATTACTTAACTAAATCTAGTTTTTATATTAAAAATATTAGTAGACTTAGTACTTTATTACCTAAGAGTTCTATTAATATATTACTAAGCTTAGTGTAGAAGCCTTAGTTTAGCTTTAAGAGAATGTCTTTACTTTTATTAAAAAGATCCTTACTAAAGATAAATAATAGGCTTTAATTACTAATAGCTTTATAAAATATATTAATTACTATATTTTAAAGGGACTTACTAAAGGAAGCGATAATTACTAAATATATTTATATTTCTATAAATACTTTAAAGCTATAAATGTAGAAAGCAGTAGATTAAAATCCTTTTAAATAAAGTAGGGTTTCCTTAAATATAAGCGTAATATATTTAAAATAATAATATTTATATAAATCCGCTTCTATTTCCTAAATAATTGCCTTATATATAAACAGATTTAATAACTTACCTTTATAGAATTTTAGGATACTATTAATTAAATTATAAATAACACTCCTTTTTATAAATGCCTATTATTCTACATTAATCCTTCGCTTACTTACTAAGGATTCTAAACTAAATTGCAATTTTATATAATTTATAGTATAGGTAAATAAGCCCTTTAGTTTATTAAAGAGTGAATTAATTATAGCCTTTATATAGTAGGTATTAACACCTTAGAGGTAATTAACACCTATAAAAAGTATATTATCTATATAGTAGCTATTAAATAGCAATAAAATTATAAGTAACTCCGTGTAGAAATTGTATACTATATATATAAATTATTAGTTATTTCCTTAGTTTTAAGCTATTTATTTATAGAAAATAAGAGGATTTTTAGCGTTAACCTTTATAAGTATAACTACACTAAGTATCTTAATTATTCTTAGGGGATAAGCTTATTAATTATTTACCTATATAGCCTATATTTAATAAACTGTAATATTTAGATAGGTTTTAAAGAAGACCTTAAATGCCTTATAACGGACCTTAGCATTAATAAATAGCTCTAAATAGCGGAACTAATAGAACCTAAAGAATAGAATATCTTTAGTTATATAGAATACAGTATTTATAATATAGAATACGCTATATTTAAAGATACCTTTACTAGTAAGGATAAAGAAGATAACGCCCTTCTTAATATAAAAGAAAAAGAAGACCTTTTTATATAATAATTGTTTTTTCTATAAAGTACTAACCTACTAACGCCCTTAACTATACTATAATAATTATAGGTATAGTGTAAAAGAGGCAGCGGTTATAACTTTACTTTTATATAACATTTCCCTTTATATTTTTACTTATCTTTAAAAAGAGTGTGTAAAAGTCTATATAGTATACTATAAAAATAAAGAATATTACTATTTCCTTTATAGGTTAATTATATGTTTTATACTTTATACCTTACTTCTTTATTTTATTTAATAAGATTTTTAAAGTATATATAATGCTATATATTAATTTTCTTTTCTTTAGTATATAGAAATAGCTAGTGTTTACTATAATATATAGTTTTCTATAATTTTTTATTTTTATTTCACTTAATATATAGACTAGCTAGTGTTTACTATAATATATAGTTTTATAATTTTCTTTCTACCTATAAATAGTTTAGGATAGACTTATCTTTTACACGCCTTAGATCTATTATATAATAGAATTGTATATATAAAAGGAGGATTTTTAAAAATATAAGTAGGAAGATAACTTTATTACTATATATAACTATATACCTATCTATAACTTATATGTATTCTCTTTTATAATTCCTCTTACGATTGTTTATAACGCATTCTATAAGTTGCAAATGCCTACGCTTTACGTGCTATATCTAGCGCGTAACAATTGCTGCCTTTAACTTAGCCTTTATAATAACACTATTTATTATACTTAATATACCCCTTTAAAGACTACCCTTTATTTATATACCTTTAATACCTTTAATAAATATAAATAGCTAGTTTAATATTTTAAAAATCTTTACCCCTTTAAGTAATATCTCTACCTTTTTAAATATTACTTTAATAATAAGCTATACTACTATCCCTTTATTTAATATTTTAAAAGATATTTAAAAATAGCTTACTGCCTTTTAAAATATTATATTCTATATTAATTACTCCTTATACTATATTAAGGGCGCTATTTATAATATAACCACCCCTTTATAGACTTTAAAGCGCATTAAGTGTATATATTTTAAAGTGTAATAATGTGATGGATTTAAGCTAGTGGCTTAGATCCTGGATGTATAATAATACAGGAAGGGCTTATTAGCCTTATTAGGAAAGAATAGGGGATATATACCACCTATAGGGCCTTATTATACTTCTATAAAGACTATTTCTAATAGAGCCCTACTAAGACCTTATTAAGTAAGTATATAGAGATTTAGAAGTATATAAACTAATAGAAGGAAGAGAGGGATAGAGGACTTCCCTTTTCCTTATAGTTAATAATAACTCTATTAATATTAAATTATAGTAGCTATTTAAGCTAGTTTATAACATTTATTAACTATTAATAAATATAGTAGAGTTAATATAGATTTAATAAGTAATAATTACTAAAGTTAACTTAATAATATTTATAAGCTACACTTTCTTTAGGAAATAGTTATATAATATAAGGCGTAATTAATAGAGATATACCTCTATATAGCAGCAGTAAAGGTAGCAATATAGGGCGTTATATTAATAACCTTTATAATAACTATAGTCTCTATATTAAAATAGCTTAAGCGTAAACCGCTCTCTATAGAGATACTATATAATAATAATAAAGCCTTTTTTTAAGTATAATAGAGCCTTATAGCTTATAAATTAAAGGCTAACTTAAACTTTATTAGCATTAATTATAATAAATAGTTCTTAATTTATTAAAACTTAAGCTTAAAAATATAGAAATATATCACTTTATTTTTTAAATTAAGGTATACCTTTAAATATAACCCTTAATACTTTCTTTAATACCTTAATAATATATTTATAAACCTTTATTAAAAGAAATAGGCAGTCTTTAAACTAAATTAGCTTAAATAATATATAAGTAAGTATTTTAATAACTTTTATATTTATTTTAAGTAAAAGCTTATTTTTACTAAAGGCATTAATTAAGTAAATATAGTAAAACTCTTTAAGCTTTATACTACACTTAATAAGTATATATATAACTATTATATAGGCTATAATATCCTTTATAATAATTACTATAGAGCGGTTAACTATTACTATAGTATTACTTTAAATATTAACTTTTACTACTTAAAAGAATACACTAAAGCTTATTAATATAGTTACTAAGCTTAGAATTATAAAGGGGACGTTTTTATAAATAATATTAATATTATTACCTTTAAAAATACTACTTTAAAGGTAGGTAAAGGGCCTATAAAGAATAAAGCTTAAGGTAAAATACCTTACTTAATAAAGGGTAAATAAGCGCTATAAATAGAATAAAATATTATTAAATAGTAGCGTTAAGTAGGCTAGTATTTATATTATAATATAGTAGAACATTATATTTAAAGTTATAACCTTCTTTTTATTTATTATTTAAATAGAGTAGCTATTTAAATATATAAGGTTTTTAATAAAGAGATAATAAATAAACCTTTTAAGTCTAACTTAAAAAAAGAGATATTTATTACTTAAGTCTTAATAATAGATATTAATTTAGTAATTAATTATATTACTAACTTTTTAATAACTTTATATATTTATATAAAGAGATAGAAGGCTATATAAAGGAACTGCTATTCCTTCTACTTATTCTTTATAATAACACTATATTCTTTATTATTTAAGTTAATAGTAGTTATAATAGTTTTACTACTATAAGTAAATATATTATATAATATTTAAAACTTTAGTATATCTCTCTCTCTATATTATATTAAGTTATTATATGTTATGGTCTAGCCCGATTGGGCCATCGCGAGTGTTAGGCGCAGACATAGTGGGGTTAGCACATCCTTTGCTAGCTGCGTGCTAGCTGCACTAGTAGCTAGGACAAAAGGATATGTATTAATTAGAGTTATGGGTCTCTAGTCAATTGACACTTATATTGCCAGTTATATACAGGGCTTAGTAACCGCCGCTAGCTGCAGGCTAAGCTAAGCTAGGTTAAAGACCTAGCTTATTATATAGCTCCCCGCTAGGGCCCTGTAACGCCCTACTAGCCCTATATGCCTCTACCCTTTAAGCAATATCTACACATCCCCTAAGACCCACTTATTGCCTAATTAGGTCTTGTAAGCCTAAGCTAAGTCCCCGCTACGCCTATTGCAACTATATATAGCTAGCGGGACTTAAACCTATGACTTAGAACTCTAATTAACTGTTATAGTCTAGCTTGATTAGGCTATCACAAGTGTTAGGCGTAGATATAGTGGGGTTAGCATATCCTTTGCTAGCTGCGTGCTAGCTGCACTAGTAGCTAGGATAAAAGGATACGTATTGATTAGAGTTGCGGGTCTCTAGTTAATTAACACTTATATTGCCGGTCGTACGCAGGGCTTGGCAACCGCCGCCAGCTGCAGGCTAAGCTAGGCTAGGTTAAAGACCTAGCCCATTACATTATAATAATAAAAGCCACTTTAAAATAAAATTAAGCCTCTATAAAGCGCCTATATATTACTTATTTAATCTACTTTATAGCTAATATTAATAAATAGGTATTCCTTATTATAGCCTATATAATTTTAAGTCTCTTATATAACTATATCTTTAAATCACCTTAATTATTATAAAATAAAATTAAAATTCACACTACTTAACGCTATTTTATTATAAAAGCCTAATTAAGCCTTTAAGTTTAAGCCTTAAATAGCTACTATACTTTTATCTTTACTATAGCGGTATTAAGATCTATTTACATAGCCTTAGTATAATATATAGTTAAATTAAATATACCTATTACCCTTATAATAATAAGTTTAAAAGAGATTAATACTATTTTATTAAATATAGTAAGTAGCTCTATCTCTTTAAATAGTAATATTATTATATAGCTTTTACTTAAGTTATAGAATTTTATAAATATCTTTAATAAAAAGAAAGTAAGTATTCTTTTACTATATTAAAGCTACTTAAATTACTATATATACTTATAAAATAACCTTAATAGCTTTACTTTAAAACTCCTATAGACACTATTATATAATATACTTTATAATTAACTCTTTAAAATTTAGAAATAAATTATAGACTTAATAGATAAAGGGTGGATTTAAGTATTATCTTCTTTAGCTATAATATTAGTCTTTTTTATTAAAAAAGTAGGTAAAGAATAGCGATTTTATATTAATTATTATACCTTAAATAAGGTTATAAACTAGAATTAATACTTACTTTTATTAATAAAGGAGACCTTATAATCTTTAATAAAGGCTAAGTAGTTTATAAAGCTTAATATTTATATAGCCTTTTATTACTTATAAATGGCAATAGGGAATAAATACTTTATAGCTTTCTATATATAATTTAGCCTCTTTAAGTAGCTTATCTACCCCTTTAGCTTAGCTAAGGCCTTAGCTATATTTTAATATTATATTAATAATGCCTTAAGTAATGCCTTTAAGCTATATACTACTGCTTACTTTAATAATATTTTAATTTATATTAATAAATCTTAAAAGAATTATATTTAATATATATAAAAGGTTCTCTCTTACCTTTATAAGGTAGGCCTTTACCTTAATATTAATAAATATACCTTTAGTGTAAAGGAGGTAAAGTACTTAAGGTTTATTATTTATATAAAATATAAGCTTTATTTAAACTTAAAGAAAAGTATAGCTATTTATAATTAAAAGGCCTTTATTAAAGTATAAAGGGTTTAAAGCTTCTTTAATTTTATAAACTTTTATTAGAAATTTATAGCTAACTTTTTTAACTTTATTAACTAACTCTTTATATTTATTAAAAAGGGTATACTATTTATTTAATTAATAGAATATAAAGCTGCTTTTACTACCTTAAAAAATATATTTATTATATACTTAATTCTAGCTTAATAAAATCCTAAAAGAGACACTATAGTTAAAGCTAATGCCTTAAAGAAGGCTTTAAAGAGTTGCCTATTTTAATATAATAAAGAAGGTATTTTATAATTAATAGCTTACTACTTAGCTTACTTATTAAGTACTAAGTAAAACTATATAATTTATAATAAAGAACTATTAAGTATTATCTCCTGCCTTAAAGCTTAATTAGCTAAATTATATAGTATAGCTTAACTATTTATAATCTTTATTAACTATAAGAACTTAAAGTACTTTATTAGTTTATATAAAATATTAAAATAGTAAATATAATAAATAAAAACATTAACGCTCTTTAACTTTTACCTTTATTATTACTTTAGTTTATAGGCTACTAAATTAAATACTCTTTTATAATATAAATAAAATAAAAGCTATAACTTTACTAACCTTTAAAGCTTAGTTTACTTTATTTTAATTTCTATTATTAATATATAGAGAGAATATTAGCTTAGCTTTACTTAAAATTTTATTAAAACTTCTATAGTTACTTTAGCTTTAATAGTACTACTATTTAAATATAAGCTATTTTTAAAGAAATATATTAAAGACCTTTAAAACTAAGCTTTAATAATAGACTTAACTTACTATATAAAGCTATAAGCCTTATATAATAAAGTATAGTGTTTTTTACTTAAAGCTACTATTAAAGCTTAAATAAAAAATTATAGTATTAATACCTATAAAGTATTATTATTTTAAAGGTAACTATAAGCACCTTAATATAAGCCCCTTATAACTATATTAATTTAGTATATATATAATTCTCCTCTACTAAAATACCTAAGAAAAAATATAACCTTTTAAGCCTTTTATTATAATTTTTATTAAAATAGAATATTTATTAATATAGTGTAGTATATTTATAATTACTTTTACTATAAAGAATATAAAAGCTATAAGCTTTAATAAAGCTACCTTTAGCTAATTCTAACATTAAACTATTATTAGTTTTAAATCTTAGTTAATTTTATAATAAAGCTACCTACCTTTAATAATTAAGTACTATAGTACTTTATAGTTATTATAAACTATTTTTTTAAATATATTTAGCTAAAGATAATAATAAATATAATAGCTAAAGAGTATATTATTTAATTTCTATTTTATTAATAGTATTTCTATAGTTTCCTTTATAGTATTATCTTTAACTATAGTTTAAATTAAATTAGCTTCTTTTAATCTACCCTTTAGTCTTTAATAAAAACTAAATAATTACTTTTTATTATTTATTACCTTTAAATAAATAGAGGTATAAAGTAAGTAAACTAAGAAGTATAAGTAGCTCTCTATATAGTAGTAGAATTTTTATAATATAATTAGCTATTTTACCTTTCTATTTATTAATTAGTATTAAATAACTATATATTTATAATAACTAAGATAAGCGTAAGTATAGTGACTTATAGTTATAATATAGAACTAATTTAATATCTACTAAAATTACCTTAAAGCTATATATCCCTTAAGGGCTATATAGTTTAATTTCTTAAGTATATCTAAAAGGGTATATAACTAGCTTAAGCAATAATTAACTTTATTTAATAATGTTAATAAAATACTTTAAATAAATTATAATACTTTATTAAGCGCTTTTAGGTTAGGGATTTTATATAGCTTAACCTATAATATATTAAAACTAACTATTTTAATTATAAGCTTAATTAAGTTATAGTAAAATACTATATCTTTAAGGTTTTTATACTTTTTATTATATATTTTAATATCTTAAGTAGTATTTATTTAGTTTTCTATATTAATTTTATTAAATATATAGTAAATAACCCTTTACCTTTTTAAATAGTTTAAAATATATACTTAAACCTACTTTTACTAATATTTAAAGAGAATATTAACTTAGTAAAATATATAGTTAAGGAGGTCTTAATAGCTAAAAACGCTTAAGGTAGGGGTTAATAATATAATATTTTAGTTAAATAAGTAGGCTATAAATAATCTATATAGAAGCTTTTAAAATCTATAAAGGATATAGAGGTATTAATATAATTTAAATTATAGTAAAGGGATATATATTTTTATAATAGGCTTATTATATAATAATAGAGTTTAATTCTATACCTACTTAAAGGCTTATTTAAACTTAAATAAAATTCTATAATATATCCTACTTTTACTCTATTTATTATTAATAACTATAATTATAATCTTTATTAAACCCTTTCTCTTTATTATTCTCTTTATCCTTTATTTAATTTAATAATAAAAGCTATTATAAACTTCTATATTACCCTATCTTTTATATAAAAGAGAATAATAAAGGTATTTATATTATAAATATAGTAAATAAGGTATAAATAGGTATTATTATTATAATTCATTATTAAAACTAATATTAAGTATATAAATAATATTAGTAATTAAAGCTACTATAAAGGGATAAATAAGTTTTAATTAAAAATTATTAAAGTAGTAGTGTAGTAATAAATATATATTATATAATGCTATACTTAGCCTATATTAAATTAATAATACTAAGAATAAAGGCATAAAGGTTCTAAGATATATAAAGGCTAAATAAGTTAAAGGCTAGTAATAAAAAGGGGGTAAACCTAGATATACTTAAATATATATATAACGCCTAAGGAGGGGTATTATAAAAGGTAATAAATAATTATTACGCTTTAAAATATATATATTTAATACACTTTAAGGTCTATAAAGGGGTGGTTATATTATAAATAGTGCCCTTAATATAGTATAAAGAGTAATTAATATAAAATATAATATTTTAAAGGGCAGTAAGCTATTTCTAAATATTTTTTAAGGTACTAAATAAAGGGGTAGTAATATAGCTTATTATTAAAGTAATATTTAAAAAGATAGAGATATTACTTAAAGAAGTAAGGGTTTTTAAGATATTAAACTAGCTATTTATATTTATTAAAGGCGCTAAAGGTATATAAATAAAGAGCAGCCTTTAAAGGGGTATATTAAGTGTAATAAATAATACTATTATAAAGGTTAAGTTAAGGATAGCAGTAGTATTAACTAAAGGGGTAATAAATATAAAAGTAGTAGTAATAGTAGTAAAAATACTTTTAACTTTTTAGTTAAGTAATTATTATTATTAATATAAAAATAAGCGCTTTATTTACTTTAAAAATATTTTCCTTAGCTAAGTAAAGCTAGGTTTTTAATTAAATATATTAAAATAATATATTAAAAGTAGTGAGATAGTAAAGATAGCTAATAGGAATACTATAATAAATAGTATTTATTATATTATAAGTAAGATAGTATAATTATAAATTAATAGCTAACTATTTATATCTTTAATTATAAATATAATAATATTACTTATAAAATATATATAAGTTATCTTTAGTTAAAAGGTAGTAAAGTATATTATTTATAGTAATATAAATAAAGTATAAAAGATATAGTAAAGTCTTTTATTAATAAATAAAAAACTACTTATCTTTAAAGTTACTTTAAACTAAATAATCTTTTAATATATATAGTAAATTCTCCCCTATAAAGGTATTAATAAAAGTAAAGGTATATATCTTACTAAAATATATTAAGTTAGCTTTATATTTATATAAAATATATATATTACTTATATAAATATATAATAAATTAAATATTAAAATATAAAAAGTAAGCTATATTAATAAAGGTAGCAGTAGATTTATATATAAAGGGCGGGATAAGGAGTAGTAATATAAGGAAACTATTAAAATAATATTATAAAAAGAATATAAAAAGTATTAAAAAAAAAAAAAATTAAAAAATTAAGTAAGTAAAGGGTATATTATTAAAATAAAAGTTAGTAAAAAGGGGGGGGGATTTTAAAGGGGTTTTTATACTTACTATAGACCTTAAAGTAATTATAAGTAAAAGGTAGTTTATTATTATTTTATTTTACTAATTTTCTATATAATAGGCATTAAGTGTTTAGGCTATTAATATTACTTAACCTTTTCTATCTTAGCTACTATTAATATTAAGACACTATTAAGCTAATAAAATCTTAAGGGCTAATGCTAATAAACTAACTAAAGTAAAGGGGGGGGGGTATATAGTATAGTAACTATAAATATATACTATAAAGATAAATATACTATAGCTAAAGGGTGTGCTTTTAAGACACACTTCTTTTATTAATAAATTGCTTTATATATCTTACTTTAGTATAAATATATATATTACACTACTAATAATATAAAGAAGCAGTAATATAAAGGGTAAGAAAGAGGCTATATAATAGATTTAAGTTAGTAGCTTAGATTTTAAATATATAATAATATAGAAAGGGCTTATTAGCTTTATTAAAAAAGAATAAAGGATATATACTATTTATAGGGCCTTACTATACTTTTATAAAGACTGTTCCTAATAGGGCTCTATTAGGACCCTATTAAGTAAGTATATAAAGATTTAAAAGTATATAAACTAGTAGGAGAAAGAGAGGGACAGAGGACTTCCCTTCTCTTTATAGTTAATAATAACTCTATTAACGCTAGATTGCAGTAGCCATCTCGGCCAGTCCATAACAAATAATTACTTATTACCTCCTATAGTGCCCCTCCTTAGGTGCTATATATATATTTAAGTATATTTAAATCTGCCTCCCTTTTACTACTAGCTTTTAACTTATTTAGCCTTTATATATTTTAAAACCTCTATATCTTTATCTTTAATATTATTAATTTAGTGTAGGCTAGGTATAGCGCTATATAATATATATTTATTACTATACTACTGCTTTAATAATTTTTAATTAAAACTTACCTACCCCTTTATAGTAGCTTTAGCTATTAACGTTATTTATATACCTAGCGTTAGTTTTAATAATAGGCTATAATAATAACGCCTATTTATACCCCACTTATTATATTTATAATATAAATACCTTTATTATTCCCCTTTATATAAGAGGTAAGGTAATATAGAAGTTTATAGTAGCCTTTATTATTAAATTAAATAAAGAATAAGGAAAATAATAAAAAGGAAGGGTTTAATAAAGATAATAATTATAGTTATTAATAATAAATAAAGTAAAAGTAGGATATATTATAGGATTTTATTTAAGTTTAAATAGGCTCTTAAATAGATATAAAATTAAACTTTATTATTATATAATAGGCTTATTATAGAAATATATATCCCTTTACTATAATTTAAATTATATTAATACCTTTATATCTTTTATAGATTTTAAAGGCTTCTATATAGGTTATTTATAGCCCGCTTATTTAATTAAAATATTATATTATTAGCCCCTACCTTAGGTATTTTTAGCTACTAAAACCTCTTTAACTATATATTTTATTAAGTTAGTATTCTCTTTAAACGCTAATAGAAGAGGGTTTAGGTATATATTTTAAACTATTTAAAAAAGTAAAGGGTTATTTACTATATATTTAATAAGATTAATATAGAAGACTAAATAAATACTATTTAAGACATTAAGGTATATAATAAAAGGTATAAAAACCTTAAGAATATAGTATTTTACTATAATTTAATTAAGCTTATAATTAAAATAGTTAGTTTTAATATATTATAAGTTAAGCTATATAAAATCCTTAATTTAAAAGTGCTTAATAAAGTATTATAATTTATTTAAAGTATTTTACTAATATTATTAAATAAAGTTAATTACTACTTAAGCTAATTATATACCTTTTTAAATATACTTAAGGAATTAAACTATATAGCCTTTAGGGGATATATAGCTTTAAAGCAATTTTAATAGGCATTAAATTAGTTTTATATTATAACTATAGGTTACTATATTTACACTTATTTTAGTTACTATAAATATATAGTTATTTAACGCTAGCTAATAGGTAAGAAGGTAGAATAGCTAATTATATTATAAAAATCCTACTATTATATAAAGAGCTGCCTATACTTTTTAGTTTATTTACTTTATATCTCTATTTATTTAAAGGTAATAAGCAATAGAAAGTAATTATTTAGTCTTTATTAAAGAGTAAAGGATAGACTAAAAGAAGCTAATTTAATTTAAACTATAGTTAAAGATAATACTATAAAGGAAACTATAGAAATATTATTAATAAAATAAAAATTAAATAGTATACTCTTTAGCTATTATATTTACTATTATTTTTAGTTAAATATACTTAAAGAAATAGTTTATAATAACTATAAAGTATTATAGTGCTTAATTATTAAAGGTAGGTAGCTTTATTATAAAATTAACTAAGATTTAGAATTAATAATAGTTTAATATTAAAATTAGCTAAAGGTAGCTTTATTAAAGCTTATAGCTTTTATATCCCTTATAGTAAAAGTAGTTATAAATATACTATACTATATTAGTAAATATTTTATTTTAATAGAAGTTATAATAAAGGGCTTAAAAGGTTATATTTTTTCTTAGGTGTTTTAATAAAGGAGAATTATATATATATTAAATTAATATAGTTATAAAAGGCTTATATTAAGGTATTTATAGTTACCTTTAAAATAATAGCGCTTTATAGATATTAATATTATAATCTTCTATTTAGGCTTTAATAGTAGCTTTAAATAGAAAATGCTATACTTTATTATATAAAGCTTATAGCTTTATATAGTAAGTTAAGTTTATTATTAAGGCTTAGTTCTAAAGGTCTTTAATATACTCCTTTAAAAATAGCTTATATTTAAATAATAGTATTATTAAAGCTAAAGTAACTATAGAAGTTTTAATAGAATTTTAAATAAAATTAAGCTAATATTCCCTTTATATATTAATAGTAGAAATTAAAATAAAGTAAACTAAGCTTTAAAGGTTAATAAAGTTATAGCTTTTATTTTATTTATATTATAAAAGGGCGTTTAATTTAATAGCCTATAAGCTAAGGTAGTAATAGAGGTAAAAGTTAAAGAGCGTTAGTATTTCTACTTATTATATTTATTATTCTAATATTTTATATAGATTAGTAAAGTACTTTAAGTTCTTATAATTAATAAAGATTATAAATAATTAAGCTATACTATATAATTTAATTAACTAAGCTTTAAAGTAGAAGATAATACTTAATAGTTCTTTATTATAAATTATATAATTCTATTTAATATTTAATAAATAGGCTAAGTAGTAAGCTATTAATTATAAAATACCTTCCCTATTATACTAAAATAGGTAACCTTTTAAAGCCTTCTTTAAAACATTAGCTTTAACTATAGTATCTCTTTTAAGATTTTATTAAGCTAAAATTAAGTATATAATAAATATATTTTTTAAAGTAGTAAAAGTAGCTTTATATTCTATTAACTAAATAAATAACACACCTTTTTTAATAAATATAAAGAGTAAGCTAATAAAGTTAAAAAAGTTAGCTATAAATTCTTAATAAAAGTTTATAAAATTAAGGAAGCTTTAAACCCTTTATACCTTAATAAAGGCCTTTTAGTTATAAATAGCTATAATTTTCTTTAAATTTAAGTAAAGCTTATACTTTATATAGATAATAAACCTTAAATACTTTACCTCCTTTACACTAAAGGTATATTTATTAATATTAAGGTAAAGGCCTACTTTATAAAATTAAAAGAGAACCTTCTATATATATTAAATATAATCCTTTTAGGACTTATTAATATAAATTAAGATATTATTAAGATAAATAGTAATATATAGCTTAAAGGCATTACTTAAGGTATTATTAATATAATATTAAAATATAGCTAGGGCCTTAGCTAAGCTAAAGGGGTAAATAAGCTACTTAAAGAGGCTAAATTATATATAAAAAGCTATAAAGTGTTTATCCCCTACTATTATTTATAGGTAATAAAAAGCTATATAAATATTAAGCTTTATAAACTACTTAGCCTTTATTAAGGATTATAGGGTCTTCTTTATTAATAAAAGTGGGTATTAGTTTTAGTTTATAACCTTATTTAAGGCGTAATAGTTAATATAAAATCGCTATTCTTTACTTATCTTTTTAATAAAAAGGATTAGTACTATAGCTAAAGAAAATAACACTTAAATCCACCCTTTATCTATTAAGTTTATAATTTATTTCTAAATTTTAAAAAGCTAATTATAAAGTATATTATATAATAGCGTTTATAGAAGTTTTAAGGTAAAGCTATTAAGGTTATTTTATAAGTATATATAGTAATTTAAGTAGCTTTAGTGTAGTAAAAAGGCATTTACTTTTTCTTTATTAAAGATATTTATAAAATCTTATAACTTAAATAAAAGCTATATAGTAATATTATTATTTAAAGGGATAGGGCTACTTATTATATTTAATAAAATAGTATTAATTTCTTTTAAACTTATTATTATAAAAGTAATAGATATATTTAATTTAGCTATATATTATATTAAGGCTATATAAATAGATCCTAATATTACTATAGTAGAGATAAAAGTATAGTAATTATTTAAAGCTTAAACTTAAAGGCTTAATTAAGCTTTTATAATAAAATAGTATTAAATAGTATAAATCTTAATTTTATTTTATAATAACTAAAGTAATTTAAAGATATAGTTATATAAAAGACTTAGGATTATATAGGCTATAAAAGAGAATACCTATTTATTAATATTAGCTATAAAGTAGACTAAATAAGTAATATATAGGCGCTTTATAAAGGCTTAGTTTTGTTTTAAAGTAGCTTTTATTATTATAATAACTTAATATAGTATAAAGAGAGAGATACACTAAAGTTTTAAATATTATATAATATATTTGCTTATAGTAATAAAACTATTATAACTATTATTAACTTAAATAATAAAAAATATAATATTATTATAAAGAATAAGTAGGAGAAATAGCGGTTTCTTTATATAGCCTTTTATCTCTCTATATAAATATATAAAGTTATTAAAAAGTTAGTAATATAATTTATTATTAAATTAATACCTACTATTAAAATTTAAGTAGTAGGTATCTCTTTTTTTAAATTAAACTTAAAAGGTTTATTTACTATCTTTTTATTAAAAACCTTATATACTTAAATAGCTACTTTATTTAAGTAATAAATAAAAAGAAAGTTATAACCTTAAATATAATATTTTACTACACTATAATATAGGTATTAGCCTACTTAACGCTGTTATTTAATAATATTTTATTTTACCTATAGTGCTTATTTACCCTTTATTAAATAAAGTGTTTTACCTTAAGCTTTATCCTTTATAAGCCCTTTACCTACCTTTAAAGCAGTATTTTTAAAGGTAATAGCGTTAATATTAATTATAAAAATATCCCTTTTATAGTTTTAAATTTAATAACTATATTAATAAGCTTTAATATATTTTTTTAAGTAGTAAGAGTTAATATTTAAAGTAATACTATAGTAATAGTTAACTGCCTTATAGTAATTATTATAAAGGATATTATAGTTTATATAATAGTTATATATATATTTATTAAATATAGTATAAAGCTTAAAGAGTTTTACTATATTTACTTAGTTAATACCTTTAGTAAAAATAAGCTTTTACTTAAAATAAATATAAAAGTTATTAAAACGCTTATTTATATACTATTTAAGCTAATTTAGTTTAAAGACTATTTATTTCTTTTAATAAAGGTCTATAAATATACTATTAAAGTACTAAAGAAAGTATTAAAGATTATACTTAAAGGTATACTTTAATTTAAAAAATAAAGTAATATATTTCTATATTTTTAAGCCTAAGTTTTAATAAATTAAGAACTATTTATTATAATTAATACTAATAACGTTTAATTTAGCCTTTAACTTATAAGCTATAAGGCTTTACTATACTTAAAAAAAGGCTTTATTATTATTATATAGTGTCTTTATAAAGAGTGGTTTATATTTAAGCTATTTTAATATAAAAACTATAGTTATTATAAAGGTTACTAATATAACGCCCTATATTACTACCCTTACTACTGCTATATAAAGGTATATCTTTACTAATTATACTTTATATTATATAACTATTTCTTAAAGGAAGTATAGCTTATAAATATTATTAAGTTAACTTTAGTAGTTATTACTTATTAAGTCTATATTAACTTTGCTATATTTATTAATAGTTAGTAAATATTATAAACTAACCTAAATAGCTACTATAATTTAATATTAATAGAGTTATTATTAACTATAAAAAGAAGGGAAGTTCTTTATCCCTCTTTTCCTCCTATTAATTTATATACTTTTAAATCTCTATATACTTACTTAATAAGGTCTTAGTAGGGCTCTACTAGGAATAGTCTTTATAGGAGTATAGTAGGGCCCTATAGGTAGTATATATCCCCTATCCTTTTTTAATAAAGCCGATAAGCCCTTCCCGCATTATTATACATCTAGGATCCGAGCCACCAGCTCAAATCCATCACATATTTTATATTTAATATTTAATATTTAATATTTTATATTTTATATTTTATATTTTATATTTTATATTTTATATTTTATATTTTATATTTTATATTTTATATTTTATATTTTATATTTTATATTTTATATTTTATAGTTTATATTTTTATTTTATATTTTATTTTTATATTTTATTTTATTTTATTTTTTATTTTTATTTTATTTTTTATTTTTATTTGTTTTATATTATATAGCTGTTACGGTCCTGTGGGATTCTCCTATTCATGGGAGGATTCCTATAACCTCAGAGTAGAGAACAACTTCAGTCTGACATACACTCGAACACCGTTCTGTGCATGTGTATTCCCTCTTACGACCTTACGACGTATCCTCGCCTATTGCGTGGATACCCCCCTTTTATACGTGGTTTCCACGACGTAACAATAGCTTACAAGTATAAAACTAGCTGGCCTTTCACGTAGATTTGAGCTATACCCGCTACGTGACTGTGTGTTTCTTCTTTTATGACTCTTTATGTTACGTGCTAGATACGGCACGTAAAACGTAGGCATTCGCAACTTGTGGAATGCGTCATAAACAATCGTAAGAGGAATTATAAAAAGAGAACACACAAGTCACAGGTAGGTGCACAGTTGTATGTTGTAATCAAGTTGTTTCCTTCTAGCTATTCGTGTCAGAAACCTCCTTTTATACAGAGGTTTTCCGTCACGTAACACTTTATGCCGCATTCCACAAGCTGTGAATGCCGGGGTTCCAGTAAATCTCAGGTCTAACGAAGCTAGCGTTAGGTTTAGAGTGAAGCAAGGCCTACTTAATTAAGTAAGTAATATAAAGAAATATAGTATTAAAAAATTATTAACTTTAAAAGGCTTAAAAAAACTTTAAAAAGCTTTAAAAAGCTTTAAAAAATATAAACTATAAATATATTTAATATATATAAAATATCTCCGGAGAGGAAAGATGCAAGCCAGCGAGCAAGGCTCCGGAGAAGAAAGAGGCACGCCCCCGAGGCCAATCCGCGCCGGAAACGACACGAGACCACGGCAAGGCTCTAGAAAAGAAAGACACAGCCTACAAGCAGGGCTCTAGAGAAGAAAGATACAAGCCAGCGAGTAAGGCTTTAGAGAGGCAAGGGGAAGAGAGGGAAACACACAGTAGGAGCACATATTAGAGCCAGACCTGGCGCGAGGCTGAGCCAGATACGTCATAAAACCAGACCGCTATCTTTATTTATCCTTTTTAAAAAAAAAAAATAAAGAAATAAAAAACTAGGGGCTACGCCCCTGCGCTAGCCCTACCCTAAACCCGCCGCTACTTCTCTTTATTATTACTATTTATTTCTTTATCCTCCTTATTACCCCCTTTCCCTCTACTTTAGTTTTACTATAGAACTATAATAAAGCTATATACTTTCTATAAAATATTATTTTAGTTCTCTAAAGCATTAGTAATATACTATACCTATAGTATTATTTTATTTTAAAATAAAGCTAACTTAGCCTTACTTTATTTCTCCTTTACTTCTTTATTATATTACTAAATAAAATATATTACTATATTTTAAGCAGCTTTATACTTATTATTCTATATACACTATTACTACTATAGTAGCGTTAATATAGAATTTTTTAGAAATAAGGGGTTTATAGAGGCTTTTGCCCTCTAAAATACTAAGGTAGTGAGGCTTAGTAAGCCAGCGGTTAAAAGGTCTCTACAGCGCTATAACAGTTACTATAGGCCTTATTCCTATATTAAAAGCTTAATATACGCTCTTTAGCATATAAAATACACTAAATTCTAGCTTATAAAATATAAGTAAATTTTCTTAGATTTTATTTAATTTATTTAATATTATAGGTAGTAGGTCTAATTAATAGTTTATATAATTATAGGCAGCTATAAAGAGATAAGTGTTCTTCCTTATATACCTACTAAGCCTATTAATAAATCTATATAGCTAGTAGGGGCTTATAAGCTACTTTTTATTTTTTATAAAATTTATTTATATAGAAAAATAAAAAAATAGACTTATAGCTATATAACTAATCTATTAATATATATACTAAAAATTTTATTTAGTAAAAATCTATATATAAAAAAATCCTAAAAATCTAAAAATTAAGAAATTTATATAGAAAAATTCCCTTTACTTTAGTAATAATAAAACTCTTTATATTTCTTTTTTATAACCCTTAGTCTTTATATAATTTAATTTTAAAAACCTTTTATTTTCTCCTTTCAGGTAGCTTATAGGTTATATAACTTAAGGCCTTATAGCTATTAAATAATGTAGCTTAAATCTTTAATTAGAATTTAGCTAGTGTGCCTTATTACTATAAAAATTAATTATTAAAGCTAATAGTCTATTAGCTTCTTAATTAAGCGTATATTAGCTATTAAAGCGTGTAATTAAAGGCAAAAAGGCTAGAAA
The DNA here is from genome assembly GCA_018360145.1 of Claviceps africana. NCBI lineage: Eukaryota > Fungi > Ascomycota > Sordariomycetes > Hypocreales > Clavicipitaceae > Claviceps > Claviceps africana. Next base: position 30,818 of record SRPY01000167.1, read on the forward strand.
AATAAGGCGCTTATAGCTATAAGCTTTTAGCTAAAATATCTATTTTTACACTTACTACATGTATATATATATATATATTATATATACTGTCGCTAGCTTTTAACCTAAAGACCCCCTATAAGGTCTCTATAAAGGTTAGGGTTAAGGTTATTATAAGGCCTATTAAAGGTCTTTATAATAGATAAGGTCTTCTAAAAATAGCTATTATTTTTAATACCCCCTTTAAAGAGGTATTTTAAGAGCTAAAATAAAAAGAGAAATGCTAAATTTAAAACAAAAATCCATATAAATTTAAATAAAATTATTTAAGAAAAAGAATAACTAATTTAAAAGGTTAAAAAGCAGGGCTCTTAGTAAAAGTTAAAAAAGGCTATAGTTAAATATAGCTAATTAAATAAAATTTATTATTAAAGTTAAAGGTTAATTTTAGTAATTATTTTAGTAATTATTTTATATTTTTTAAGTGTTTTTGTGAGGGTTTTAATGCCTTTAGCTAGGCATTAAGATTTATAGCAATTACTATAGGGATTAAAGCCCTATAAGCTCTAAGAAAATAGCGTATAGGGGCACAGCTAAGGGCTTTATTAGGCCATTAGCTAGCATTTTCTTAGTATTTAAATAAGCTATTTTAGCTAGCCTAGCTAAGACTTATTGTTAATTATAATAAAATTTTAATAAAGTATACTTAGTGTAGCTATAAAGTACTAAATTATAGGCAGTCTTTATAGCGCCTTAGTTATTATAAAAAATCTAAATAAAGAGCTTTATAAAGGCCTTTAGCTCCTTAAAAATACCCTTTAGCCACTAAAGCTCTTTAAAAGTCTTATAAATTGTATTTAATTTAGCTTCTATAGTAAATAAAGCTATTATACTAGCCTTTTTACTCTTTTAACTTATAGGGCCGCTAGCTAGCTTAAATAGATATATATAGGTAGATTTAAAAGAGCTTCTATCTTTAGTAAAATTGCTATTATAGAACCTAACTAAGCTATAGCTAATAGCGTTATTTTTACTTAAAATTTTAGGGGGACCCTTATAAATTATAGTAAGATTCTAAATACTAAAGAGGTACTTTAGCAGGCTTTTTATAGTATTAAATATTCTAAATAAGGACTAGCTAGGGCTATAGAAAGCCACTGCAGTATAAAAGCAATATTAGGCCTAGTAAGGAGTATTAAGTATATAATAGTCTCTATTATACTTTAATATTCTTTAATTTCTTAGCTTTTTAAAGGCTTAATAAGCTATATTTTTAAGACCCCTAACTATATTAAAATTCTAACTACCTTATAATTTTCTAGCTTAAAGCGTACTAAGGCCTCTTAAATATATTGTTTTTAGTGGATTTTTAAGACCTTATTTTTTTAATTATACTGTATTTACACCCTTAAAAAGAATTTAGCAGGGCCCTTATCTTCTATAAAGTAGGCCTTATATAAGGCCTTTTTAAGCTATTAAATATATTACAAATTTAGCCCTATAAGGAGGCAATTATTAATATAAGTAATAATAAACGTTTTAGTTACTAAATTATAAAATATAGTAGAGTTAGATATAAAAGGGCTAAAACTAAGGCTTTTAAGCACTTTAATTAGCGTTTATTGCTACTCTTTAAAGCTTTACTTTAGGCTATAAAGGGTCTTTTTAAGTATAATTATTTACCTTTTAGAAGCCCTATAGCTATAGCTTTTAGTTAATTTAGCTAAGTGTGAATTTTACTTAATAAATTCCATAAAACCCTTTAGAATTATTATATAAATAAGCTCTTTAAGGTAGCTATTTAAAAAGGCACTAATAAAGTTTACTTACTCTATTTCTTAGTTATTTTAAGCTACTAAGGCTAGTAAGATTCGCTAGCTAAAGGGAATACTAGTGGCAGCAAAAGTATTTATATAATTTAACCCTTTTATTTATATAAATCCTTTAGTAATAAGCTATACTTTATATTTAAAAGGATTATTTTCTTTATCTCTCTTTATTTTTAATATTAAGCGATTTTTTAAAACCTTCTAGCCTTTAAGGACTTAATCTACCTCTATAAATTTAAAGGTTCTAGCCTTTAGGGACTTAGTCTACCTCTATAAATTTAAAGGTTCTAGCCTTTAGAAGTTACTTAAATTTATTAAAAATTGCTTTAAGCCATTTAGCTTTATTTAATAAATATAAAGCTTGCTTCTAGGTCTTAAGCTCACTTTTAAGTATATTTTCTTTTACTTTAAGTTATACCTTATAGCAGATTTAATGTATAAAAGCCCCTATATTAATATCTATTTTATCTGGATTTAAATTGATTTTTTTAGGCTTAAATTACGTTAAATTTAGTGAATTTTAATCCTTAAAGCTAGGGGCTTAGCTAAGCTTATTTCTAACTATTTAATTATAAGGTATAGAGTAATCCTTATTACTAAGAATAACCTTATTTAGTTATTTTTCCCTCTTTAAGGAATTACTCTTTATTAAAGGATTAAAGGGTTTTAAATTTACCTTAGCCCCCTCTATAATTATAAAGGGTTTTAGGGCATTTTTATTAAGAAAATCCCCCTCTAAAGAGCTATTATTCCCTATAGAAAGCCTAAGGAGGCCGCTAAAAATAGGGCCTATAGGTTTTATAATTCTAAAAAAGCTAGTTTTTATTATAAGCCTTTTAGAGGGAATATATACTATATAGGTTTTAAAACCTATTATAGTAAGTAGCTTACTAAACACTGTCCTAAGGGCTAGCTTTTAAGCTTTAGGTCTTTTTTTAAAAGGAATTAAAACCTTACAATAAGAGCCTATAGCTCTAAAAGAGCTATAATTAAGTATAAAGGGCCTATTAAAGTCGTTAGCTAATAATTATACTAAGCACGCTAGTTTAGTTAAATTTACTAATAAATTTATAGAATTTATAACTAAAAAAAGGATACAATTCTATAAAAATAATAGCAAACCAGACCAGTGTAGGGTAGCCTATAATCTATTTAAAATAATATAAATAAAACGCTTAGCTAATCCATTTTACTTATAAATATAAGGGGAAAAGGTTATAAATTTTATCCCCTTTTTAGCTAGTTAGCCCTATAAAGTAGAATTAATTTCTTTACCTTTATTAAAATATAGATATTTAGGGTAAGTACTAAACTTATTCTTTAGAGATTTAAAGAAGCTTTTAATAGCTAAAAATACAGTAGGTCCCTCCTTATTAAGTATTTATAAAACTTATTTAAATTTAGTTTTTTAGTTTACTAAAAATAGGTAAATTTACTGCTTATTATAAGGGGTAGGGCTAATTTTTACTATATCCCCCTCTAGCCTATCTAAAGCTTTAGAAGGGTTAGGAATTAAATTTTTACTAAGTCTTTTAATTACTTTAGTTTAAGTATAGGTTAAGTAGTTAAAATCCTTATTTTTAATATTAGTAAAATCTAGTATTCCCTTAGCTAATAAGCTTATTTTCTTTAGAAGGTTAATCCCTAAATGCCCTAGCTAAATATATTAAATTCTAGCTAGTCTTAGTAATTTTTAGTATAAATTAGGCTCTAAAGGTTAACTTTTAGTACCTAAGCTTAACTTTTTAGGCTCTATAAAGCCTTCTTTTATAGCTCCCTACTAGGCCTTATTAGAGGATCTACAGGCCTTTTATTAATACGCCTACGGTCCTAAAGGCTCTAAAAGACCTTTTATTATTTTTAGGTCTTTTAAAGCCTCTAAAAATATAGTGAAAGGGTCCACTAAAGCCTATTATACCTCCTAAGAATTAGGCCTTAATTTAAAGGAATTAAGTACTAAATTAAAGGAATAAGGGACCTAGTTTAGGGCTATAAGTATTAGGGAAGAAGGGGCTATAGTATTAAGGGGTTTTAAATTAAAATCCCTTAATTTTTTAATTTTAATAGCTTTCTTAGCTTATAAAGGCTCTTAAAGAGGGATTTTAACCTCTATAGAGTAGCTAAAAACCTAATAGTTAAAATAACTATTATAGTGGCTATAAAAGCTATTAGGTAATTTTAAAAAGGGTATATATAAGTCTTTTATTTAAAAGAAAAAGCTATGTTTCTTAATATTTAAAAGACTAATATAAGACTTATTAGCTAAATATAAAGCATTTTTACTTATATATCCTTCTACTAAATAGTGCTTTAATTTACTAACTATATTTATATTTAAATCTAGAAAATATAGTATATTTTAAAGGATTAAAGGCCTATATTTATTAAGATTTTACTAGTAAAGCACTAGAAATTTAGCTTTTTTATATCCCTTAGGATATATAGGTTCTCTATTAGTAGAGATAGGCTTAGCTTCCCCCTTTTTATAAGGAATATAGCTTATAAAGTGCTCTTTAAAATTAACTAAATATACTATAAAGCCTATATTATAAAAAAGGGAGTTCTTTATTACTTTATAATTAAAATTAAAGGCCTTAGAGGGTTTTTTATCCTTTAGGTCTTTTTCAGTGCTAGCAACACTATTAGAATCACTAAAATCAGTGGATTTACTACTAACACTAGGGCTACTAAGTCTACTAAGAAGCTCTAAAGAGCTATTAATAAGGTTAAAATTACTTAGTATAAATATGCCCTTCTAAGCCTTATCCTTAGCCTTTTTAAAGGATTTTTTAGGCTAGGTTTTGCCTTTTTTTTTATTAAAAGAGGACTTAGAATTTCCCTTATTTTCTTAAAGGTTATTTTTTTTATTATTTTTATTTTTATAAGAATTAAAGGTTTTATTTTCTTTAAAGCCCCTATATATAGATTCCTTAAAGCTTATAGCTTTATAATTTAAAGCTTTAGCTACAGTAAAGCTTTTATTTTACTACTTTTTTAATAAGTCTACTATTAAAAATTATAAATTTAATGCCTCTATAGGGATCCCTAAGGCTCTATTAGTCCTTATAGTAAATCGTTACCTTTCTGCCTACTAAGGAAAAGTAGATTTTAATGCTTATAAATATTAATTTACTTAATCTATAGGTTCTATAGAAACGCTAGAAATTGCTAGTTTAGCTAGTAAATTATTAAATAAAGTATTAAAAGCCTTTAAAGATCCCTTAAAGCCTTAGAAATTTAGGCTATAAAATTAGTATTGGAAATAAGGGGTTTGTAGAGGCTTTTACCCTCTGGAATACTAAGGTAGTGAGGCTTAGTAAGCCAGCGGTTAAAAGGTCTCTGCAGCGCTATAGCGGTTGCTACAGGCCTTATTTCTACGTTAGAAGCTTAATGCACGCTTTTTAGTATATAAAATACGCTAAATTTTAGCTTATAGAATATAAGTAAACTTTCTTAGATTTTATTTAATTTATTTAATGTTATAGGTAGTAGGTTTAATTAATGGTTTATATAGTTATAGGTAGCTATAAGGAGATAAATATTTTTCTTTATATACTTACTAAGCCTATTAGTAGATCTATATAGCTAGCGAGGGCTTATAAGCTACTTTTTATTTTCTATAAAATTTATTTATATAAAAAAACAAAAAAATAAACTTATAGCTATATAACTAACCTACTAATATATACACTAAAATTTTACTTAGTGAAAATCTATATATAGAAAAATCCTAAAAATCTAAAAATTAGGAAATTTATATAGAAAAATTCCACTTATTTTAGTAATAATAAAACTCTTTATATTTCCTTTTTATAACCTTTAGTTTTTATATAATTTAATTCTAAAGACCTTCTATTTCCTTCTTTAAGGTGGCCTATAGGTTATATAACCTAGGGCTTTATAGCCACTAAGTAGCGTAGCTTAAATCTTTAATTAAAATTTAGCTAGTATACTTTATTGCTATAAAAATTAATTACTAAGGCTAATAGTTTGTTAGCTTCTTAATTAAGCGTACGCTAGCTATTAAAGCGTGTAATTAAGGGCGAAAAAGCTAGAAAAGTGGGGCGCTTATAGCTGTAAGCTTTTAGCTAAAACGTCTATTTTTACGCTTGCTGCGCGTGCGCGCACGCGTGTGTTACGCGCACCGTCGCTAGCTTTTAACCTAAAGACCCCCTATAAGGTCTCTATAGAGGTTAGGGTTAGGGTTGTTATAAGGCCTATTAAAGGTCCTTATAGTAAATAAGGTCTCTTAAAAATAGCTGTTATTTTTAACACCCCCTTTAAAGAGGTATTCTAAGAGCTAAAACGAAAAGAGAAATACTAAATTTAAAAAAAGAAATCTATATAAATCTAAATAAAATTATTTAAGAAAAAGGATAACTAATTTAAAAGGTTAAAAAGCAGGGCTCTTAGTAAAAGTCAAAAAAGGCTATAGTTAAATATAGCTAATTAAACAAAATTTATTGTTGAAGTTAAAGGTTAATTTTAGTAATTGTTTTAGTAATTATTTTATATTTTTTAAGTGTTTTTATAAGGGTTTTAATGCCTTTAGCTAGGCGTTAAGATTTATAGCGATTGCTATAGGGATTAAAGCCCTATAAGCTCTAAGAAAATAGCGTGTAGGGGCACAGCTAAGGGCTTTATTAAGCTATTAGCTAGCATTTTCTTAGTATTTAAATAAGCTATTTTAGCTAGCTTAGCTAAGACTTATTATTAATTATAATGAAATTTTAATAAGGTATACTTAGTGTAGCTGTAAAGTGCTGGATTATAGGCAGTCTTTATAGCGCCTTAGTTATTATAAAAAATCTAAATAAAGGGCTTTATAAGGGCCTTTAGCTCCTTAAAAATGCCCTTTAGCTATTAAAGCTCTCTAAAGGTCTTGTAGATTACATTTAATTTAGCTTCTATAGTGGATAAAGCTATTGTACTAGCCTTTTTACTCTTTTAACTTATAGAGCCGCTAGTTAGCTTAAATAAATATATATAAGTGGATTTAAAAGAGCTTCTATCTCTAGTAAAATCGCTATTATAGAACCTAACTAAGCTGTAGCTAATAGCGTTGTTTTTATTTAAATTTTTAAAGGGACCTTTATAAATTATAGTAAGGTTCTAAGTACTAGAGAGGTACTTTAGCAGGCTTTTTACAGTATTTAGATATTCTAAATAAGGATTAGCTAGGGCTATAGAAAGCCACTGTAGCGTAAAAGTAATATTAGGCTTAATAAGGAGCATTAAGTATATAATAGTCCCTATTATACTCTAATATTCTTTAATTTCTTAGCTTTTTAAGGGCTTAGTAAGCTGTGTTTTTAAGACCCTTAGCTATATTAGAATTCTAACTGCCTTGCAATTTTTTAGCTTAAAGCGTACTAAAGCCTTTTAAATATATTGTTTTTAGTGGATTTTTAAGACTTTATTTTTTTAATTACACTGTATTTATACCTTTAGAAAGAATTTAGTAGGGCCCCTATCTTCTATAAGGTAGGCCTTATATAAGGCCTTTTTAAGCTATTAAATATATTATAAATTTAACCCTATAAGGAGGTAATTATTAACGTAAGTAATAATAAACGTTTTAATTACTAAATTATAGAATATAGCAGGGTTAGATATAAGAGGGCTAAAACTAAGGCTTTTAAGCACTTTAATTAGCGTTTACTGCCACTCTCTAAAGCTTTACTTTAGGCTATAAAGGGTCTTTTTAAGTATAATTATTTACCTTTTAAAAGCCTTATAGCTATAGCTTTTAGCTAATTTAGCTAAGTATGGATTTTACTTAATAAATTCTATAAAACCCTTTAGAATTATTATATAAATAAACTCTTTAAGGTAGCTATTTAAAAAGGCACTAATAAAGTCCACTTACTCTATTTTCTAGTTATTCTAAGCTGCTAAGGCTAGTAAGATTTACTAATTAAGGGGAATACTAGTAGTAGTAAATATATCTATATAATCTAACCCTTCTATTTATATAAATCCTTTAGTAATAAGCTATGCTTTGTATTTAAGAGGATTATTTTCTTTATCTCTCTTTATTTTTAATACTAAGCGATTTTTTAGAACCTTCTAGCCTTTAGGGACTTAGTCTACCTCTATAAATTTAAAGGTTCTAGCCTTTAGAAGTTACTTAAATTTACTAAAAATTGCTTTAAGCTATTTAGCTTTATTTAGTAAATGTAAAGCTTACTTTTAGGTCTTAGGCTCACTTTTAAGTATATTTTCTTTTGCTTTAAATTATACTTTATAGCAGATTTAATATATAAAAGCCCCTATATTAATATCTATTTTATCTGGATTTAAACCAATTGTTTTAGGCTTAAATTGCATTAAATTTAGTGAATTTTAATCCCTAGGACTAGAGGCTTAGCTAAGCTTATTTCCAACTATTTAATTATAAGGTATAGGGTAATCCTTATCACTAAAAATAACTTTATTTAGTTGTTTTTCCCCCTCTAAGGAATTACTCTCTATTAAAGGATTAGAGGGTTCTAAATTTGCCTTAGCCCCCTCTATAATTATAGAGGGTTTTAAGGCATTTTTATTAAGGAAATCCCCCTTTAAAGAGCTATTATTTTCTATAGAAAGCCTAAGAAGGCTACTAGAAATAGGGCCTATAGGTTCTATAATTCTAAAAAAGCTAGTTTTTATTATAAGCCTTTTAAAGGGAATATATACTATATAGGTCTTAGAACCCACTATAGTAAGTAGCCTGCTAGGCACTGTTTTAAGGGCTAGCTTTTAAGCTTTAGGTCTTTTTTCTAAAGGAATTAAAACCTTATAATAAAAGCCTATAGCTTTAAAAGAGCTATAATTAAACATAAAAGGCCTATTAAAATCGTTAGCTAATAATTATACTAGGCACGCTGGTTTAGTTAAATTTGCTAATAAATTTATAGAATTTATAACTAAAAAAAGAACGAAATTCTATAAAAATAACAGCAAACTAAATTAATATAGGGTAGCCTATAATCTATCTAAAATAACATAAATAGAGCGCTTAGCTAATCTATTTTACTTATAAATATAAAGGGAAAAGGTTATGAATTTTATCCCTTTTTTAGCTAGCTAGCCCTATAAAGTAGAATTAATTTCTTTACCTCTATTAAAATATAGATATTTAAGGTAGGTACTAAACTTATTCTTTAGGGATTTAAAGAAGCTTTTAATAGCTAAAAATACAGTAGGTCCCTCCTTATTAAGCATTTATAAAACCTACCTAAATTTAGTTTTTTAGTCTACTAAAAATAGGTAGATTTACTACTTATTATAAAGGGTAGGGCTGATTTTTACTATATCCCTCTCTAGCCTATTTAAAGCTTTAAAAGGGTTAGAAATTAAATTTTTACTAAGTCTTTTAACTGCCTTAATTTAAGTATAGGTTAGGCAGTTAAAATCCTTATTCTTAATATTAATAAAATCCAGTATTCCCTTAGCTAATAAGCTTATTTTCTTTAGAAGGTTAATCCTTAAATACCTTAGCTAAATATACTAAATTCTAGCTAGTTTTAGCAATTTTTAGTATAAATTAAGCTTTAAAGGTTAACTTTTAGCACTTAAGCTTAACCTTTTAGGCCCTATAGAGCCTTTTTCTATAGCTCCCTACTAGGCTCTATTAAAGAATCTATAGGCCTTTTATTAAGGCGCTTATAGTTCTAAGGGCTTTAAAAGACCTTTTATTGTTTTTAGGTCTTTTAAAGCCTTTAAAAATATAGTAAGAGGGTCTGCTAAAGCCTGTTATACCCCTTAAGAATTAAGCCTTAATTTAAGGGAATTAGGTACTAAATTAAGGGAATAAGGGACCTAGCCTAGGGCTATAGGCATTAGGGAAGAAGGGGCTATAGTATTAAGGGGTTTTAAATTAAAATCCCTTAATTCTTTAATTTTAATAGCTTCCTTAGCCTATAAAGGCTCTTAAAGAGGGATTTTAACCTCTATAGAGTAGCTAAAAACCTAATAGTTAAAATAACTATTATAGTAGCTATAAACGCTATTAAGTAATTTTAAAAGGGGTATATATAAATCTTTTATTTAAAAGAAAAAGCTATGTTTCTTAATATTTAAAAGACTAATATAAGACCTATTAGCTAAATATAAAGCATTTTTACTTATATATTCTCCTACTAAATAATGCTTTAATTTACTAACTATATTTATATCTAAACCTAGAAAATATAGTGCGTTTTAAAGGATTAAAGGCTTATATTTATTAGGATTTTATTAGTAAAGCACTAAGAATTTAGCTTTTCTATATCCCTTAGGATATATAGGTCCTTTATTAGTGAAGATAGGCTTAGCGTCCCCCTTTTTATAAAGAATATAGCTTATAAAGTGCTCTTTAAAATTAACTAAATACACTATAGAGCCTATATTGTAAAGAAGGGAGTTCTTTATTACTTTACAATTAAAATTAAAGGCCTTAGAGGGTTTTTTATTCTTTAAGTCTTTCTTAGTACTAGCAATACTGCTAGAATTACTAAAATTAGTAGATTTACTACTAATATTAAGGCTATTAGGTCTACTAAGAAGCTCTAAAAAGTTATTAGTAAGGTTAAAATTGCCTAATATAAATACGCCCTTCTAAGCCTTATTCTCAGCCTTTTTAAAGGATTTCTTAGGCTAGGTTTTGCCTTTCTTTTTATTAAAAAAGAACTTAGAATTTCCTTTATTTTCTTAGAGGTTATTCTTTTTATTATTTTTATTTTTATAAGAATTAGGGGTTTTATTTTCTTTAAAGCCTCTATATACAAATTCTTTAGAGCTTATAGCTTTATAATTTAAAGCTTTAGCTACAGTAAAGCTTTTATCTCGCTGCTCTTCTAGTAGGTCTACTATTAAAAATTGCAAATTTAGTGCCCCTATAGAGATCCTTAGGGCTCTATTAGTCTTTATAGTAAATTATTACCTTTCTATCTACTAAGGAAAAGTAAATTTTAATGCTTATAAATATTAATTTACTTAATTTATAGGTTCTATAGAAATGCTAGAAATTACTAGTTTAGCTAGTAAATTATTAAATAAAGTATTAAAAGCCTCTAAGGATCCTTTAAAGCCTTAGAAATTTAAGCTATAGAATTAAAAATATAGGGAGCTATATTATATTTTAGCACTTTAAGAATACTGCTTTTTTAGAAGGTTAAAGGCTTCTACTAAGTTTTATTGTTAAATTATAGCGGCTTAAGGGCCTTTAGAACAGCTATCTCTTAAAAGCATAAAAATAATAGCTTAGTTAGGATCACTTAAATTACTAGAAAATCCCTTAGGATTATTTAGAAAATTAGGTATTTCTAAAGCCTTAAATTAGATTATTAAAGCTTATTTCTATTAATTGTAATTTTCTAGTCCCTTTAGCTTTATAGCCTTTAGAAAGCTATAAACCCTTTTATTAAATTCTTTAATAATAGAGTTATTATAGAAATTTAATATATTAAAAGCCTTATTTTAGCTTATACTCTTACTAAAATTAGGATCTTCTAGTAGTGTATTTACTAGCTTATTTACTAGGTTATTAGCTATAGTTATAGCTAAATCTTTTAATTTTTGTAGAATATTAGAGATATTATTATTCTAGGCAGCAATTTGCTAGTTTATAGAATTAACCTAAACCTGCTCTTAGCTCTTAGCTTAAGGCCTTAAGTTTATAGAGTCTATAGCTGTTAAATTATAAAGAAAGGAAAAGCTTTATAAAGTAGGAATTTATAAAAAAAAAAATGCCTATAAAAGCTTTTATTTATAGGTCTTAGCTTTTAAAAATAAAAATGTTTTTAAGGCCTTTATAGAAGGAAAGCTTTTATAATATTTCCTTTTTATAGAGGGGAATACCTCTATACTTTTTTTATAGAAATAGGAGTTTTTTATATCTTTTCCTTTTTTTTTATAGAAGTAGGAATGCTTTTATAATTTATAGATTCTATTTTTATAGAAGTAGAATTTCTTTTATATTATATTTCTCTCTATTTTATAGAAAGGGAGACTTCTTTTAGCGAATTTATTTTATTTTTATAGAAGAAATAATAGCTTCTAAGTCTTTCTTTAGGTCTATACCTTAATGTAAAAAATTTAAATAATTTCTAGTAAATTTTCTCTTTATTTTATAAAATTTAGTGAATTTTTTAGTACTTAAAAAGTACTTCTAGGCTTATAATTTATTAGAAATAAAGGGTTTATAGAGGCTTTTACCCTTTAAAATACTAAAGTAGTAAGGCTTAGTAAGCTAGCGGTTAAAAGGTCTTTATAGCGCTATAGCGGTTGCTATAGGCCTTATTTCTACGTTAAAAGCTTAATATACGCTTTTTAGTATATAAAATATACTAAATTTTAGCTTATAGAATGTAAGTAAATTTTCTTAGATTTTATTTAATTTATTTAATGTTATAAATAGCAGGTTTAATTAATAATTTATATAGTTATAAATAGCTGTAAGGAGATAAGTATTCTTCCTTATATACCTACTAAGCCTATTAGTGGATTTATATAGCTAGTAAGGGCTTATAAATTACTTTTTATTTTTTATAAAATTTATTTATATAGAAAAATAAAAAAATAGACTTATAGCTATATAACTAACCTATTAATATATACACTAAAATTTTACTTAGTAAAAATCTATATATAGAAAAATCCTAAAAATCTAAAAATTAAGAAATTTATATAGAAAAATTCCCCTTACTTTAATAATAATAAAACTCTTTATATTTCCTTTCTATAACCCTTAGTCTTTATATAATTTAATTTTAAAGACCTTTTATTTCCTCCTTTAAGGTAGCCTATAGGTTATATAACTTAGGGCCTTATAGCTATTAAGTAGCGTAGCTTAAATCTTTAATTAAAATTTAGCTAACGTGCTTTATTACTATAAAAATTAATTACTAAGGCTAATAGTCTATTAGCTTCTTAATTAGGTGTGTATTAGCTATTAAAGTGTGTAATTAAGGGCAAAAAGGCTAGAAAAGTAGGGCGTTTATAGCTGTAAGCTCTTAGCTAAAACGTTTATTTTTACGCTTACTACGCACGCATGTATACGTGTGTTACACGCACCGTTGCTAGCTTTTAACCTAAAGACCCCCTATAAGGTCTTTATAGAGGTTAGGGTTAGGGTTGTTATAAGGCCTGTTGAAGGTCCTTATAGTGGATAAGGTCTCCTGAAAATAGCTGTTATTTTCAACAATTAGGAATATAGAGAGCTATATTGTATTTTAGCACTTTAAGAATACTGCCTTTTTAGAAGGCTAAAGGCTTCTACTAGGTCTTATTGCTAAATTATAGTAGCTTAAGGGCCTTTAAAACAGCTATCTCTTAGAAGTATAAAAATAATAGTTTAGTTAGGATTACTTAAATTACTAAAAAATCCCTTAAAATTATTTAGAAAATTAAGTATTTTTAAAGCCCTAAATTAAATTACTAAGGCTTATTTCTATTAATTATAATTTTCCAATCCCTTTAGCTTTATAGCCTTTAAGAAGCTATAAACCCTTTTATTAAATTCCTTAATAATAGAGTTATTATAGAAATTTAATATATTAGAAGCCTTATTTTAGCTTACACTCCCACTAAAATTAGGATCTTTTAGTGGTATATTTACTAGCTTATTTATTAGGTTATTAGCTATAGTTATAGCTAAATCTTTTAATTTTTATAAAATATTAGAGATATTATTATTCTAAGCAGTAATTTACTAGTTTATAGAATTAACCTAAACCTGCTCTTAGCTCTTAGCCTAAGGCCTTAAGTTTATAGAGTTTATAGCTACTAAATTATAAAGAAAGGAAAAGCTCTATAAAGTAGAAATTTATAGAAAAAATACCTATAAAAGCTTTTATTTATAGGTCTTAACCTTTAAAAATAGAAATATTTCTAAGGCCTTTATAGAAGGAAAGCTTCTATAATGTTTCCTTTTTATAGAGGGGAATATCTCTATACTTTTTTTATAGAAATAGGAGTTTTCTATATCTTTTCCTTTTTATAAAAGTAGGAATACTTCTATAATTTATAGATTCTATTTTTATAGAAGTAGAATTTCTTCTATACTATATTTCTCCTTATTTTATAGAAAAGGAGACTTCTTTTAGCAAATTTATTCTATTTTTATAAAAGAAATAATAGCTTTTAAGTCTTTCTTTAAGTCTATACCTTAATATAGAAAATTTAAATAATTTTTAGTAAATTTTCTCTTTATTTTATAAAATTTAGTGAATTTTTTAGTACTTAAAAAGTGCTTTTAAGCTTATAACCTTTTAAAAATAAAGGGTTTATAAAGGCTTTTACCCTTTAAAATACTAAGGTAGTAAAGCTTAGTAAGCTAATAGTTAAAAGGTCTTTATAGCACTATAGCGGTTACTATAGGCCTTATTTCTATATTAAAAGCTTAATATACACTCTTTAATATATAAAATACACTAAATTCTAGCTTATAAAATATAAGTAAATTTTTTTAGATTTTATTTAATTTATTTAATATTATAAGTAGTAGGTTTAATTAATAGTCTATATAGTTATAAATAGCTATAAAGAGATAAATATTCTTCTTTATATACTTACTAAGCCTATTAATAGATCTATATAGCTAATAAAGGCTTATAAGCTACTTTTTATTTTCTATAAAATTTATTTATATAAAAAAACAAAAAAATAAACTTATAGCTATATAACTAACTTATTAATATATATACTAAAAATTTTACTTAATAAAAATCTATATATAAAAAAATCCTAAAAATTTAAAAATTAAGAAATTTATATAGAAAAATTCCCTTTACTTTAATAATAATAAAACTCCTTATATTTCCTTTTTATAACCTTTAGTCCTTATATAATTTAATTTTAAAGACCTTTTATTTCTTTCTTTAAAGTAGCCTATAAGTTATATAACTTAAGGCCTTATAGCTACTAAGTAATATAGCTTAAACTTTTAATTAAAATTTAGTTAGTATACTTTATTATTATAAAAATTAATTACTAAAGCTAATAGTCTATTAGCTTTTTAATTAAATATACACTAGCTATTAAAGTATATAATTAAGGGCAAAAAGGCTAGAAAAGTAAGGCGTTTATAGCTATAAGCTCTTAGCTAAAACGTTTATTTTTACGCTTACTATATATATATATACACATATATTACACGCACTGTCGCTAGCTTTTAACCTAAAGACCCCCTATAAGGTCTCTATAGAGGTCAGGGTTAGGGTTGTTATAAGGCCTATTAAAGGTCCTTATAGTGGATAAGGTCTCCTGAAAATAGCTGTTATTTTCAACAGAATTAAAGTGGATTTATATTAATAGCCTCTTTAGAGGTATAGAGATCTTATATATTTATTACTTTTTAAATAGCCTTTTTATAAGCTATAATATTTAAATTAATCTATAGTATTAATTAAGTATTATACTAAAACTATATTAAAAGAGACCTACCTTTTTATAAACTTTTTTTTACTTTAAACACTTAAAATAGATATTACTATTACTTAATTAAATATATAGTAGCTTAGTATTAAAGTAAGGCTAGTATTAATATAAACACTTACTAATAAAATTATAATACTATTTTATAATATCTTTTGCTTTAATTAAATAAAGTAAGTAAAGGGGGTTATATAGCTCCTTAAGTTAGGTGTAGATTAGCTATAGAACTAAGTTAAATAAAGAATAACCACTTATACCTTTTTTAATAGTTAAATTTAGTAGTATTTTCTTTAGTATAGTATAATTAAATTAAGTTTAGTATTAGTGTAGAAACGCTATAATAAAGGGAAAGGGGGATATTTATAGATTTTAATAATAAAAAAAGAAGAAAAAGAAGAGGTTAGGTAAATTAAGGAAAGCTCTCTTTATAGCTAAGAGACCCCCCCTCCCCCCCCCCCTTTATAGCAGCTAGTAGGTGGCTAGCTGCCAGACTGTATAGCCTCTATAGTGTTATATAAACCCCTATAGAAGCTAGTAGTTAACTTTTAGTATTAAGGCAGTAACCTATTAAAAATAAGGTAGTATTAGGTTAAGGTTTAATTTAAGCGTTAAAGGTAATACACTACCCCCCCTAATGCTATACTACGTTATTATTACTAAACCCCTAACCCTTTACTACACTATTTTAGTATTACTAACTACACTATATACTCTTTAATAATGCTAGCTAAGATAAGCTAGCTATACACTAACTTCTATAGTAAATAACTACTTAAGGCTATACTAGCCCTAAGGCAGTTACCTTACAGCAATATATAGGTTTTCCTCCCTACCTTAGGGTTTTTCCTATATAAATTAAGTAGTAGAGGTACTAGATACTAAGCTAGAAACAGCTTAGCTAGCGTAAATAAATAAATAAATAAATATATAAAATATTTATTTATTAAATTTATTAACTTTAAAGGCTTTAAAGAATTAAATATAGTATAAAAATATTTTTTATATATTATATAACTTTTAATTCTGCCGCCTTTTTGCTCCGCTCTGGACCTGACGCCAGCTTCGTTAGACCTGAGATTTGCTGGAACCCCCCGTCTTCCCCCACCCCCACCCAAGTCACCGCCAATCACCTCGGGCTTCGCTGCCGTCCACGAGACATGCACCAGACATTTCACATTGTACTGCCTCGCGTTGCAACTCAACCACCTGCGCATGCGGACTCCAGAAAGTCGCGCAACGACTGCCGACTGCCAAATGTATCTGCGTCTATGCAACACCAAACCAGACTCGACCTCGAGGATAAGCAGAAACTGCCACCAACGCCTCAAGACCTCTCAAGGCAGAAAGCAGAGGGCACCACCACTGGCCAAGGCCTCATTCCAACGTAAGTCTGCCATGTTGTCAAAATTAGAGTGTTACGGAGCGCTGCTTCATCATGCAGTGTGTAGTTGCATATGTTCTTAAATACCTACTTACTTAGGTAAAGTATGTACATAAGTAAGTACGTGTGTAAGTAAGTAGATACATACGAAACCTGGCCTTGTTCCCGTGTTCAAACATCCGCTCTCAATGCTGACGCCTCGGCCTTGAGCAAACCAGGGATTTGTCTTGCCTTTTGTAGCCAATATATGGACGCCCACTTAGGACATCACTGTCACGCCGAGGAGGAAGGCCATGTACCTTTTACGTTTTGGGTCAATTGCATATCCCGATCAGGCCAATACATATGTACATACTTTATACATGTGTGCACACATGTACCTCCGACGCGGTAGCAGTAGCGATTCCGGTTCAAGCACCGATTGCCTGGGGGACAAGTCCTTGACCCCTCCCCTACTGCATGATAGAGCCGCCCTCGCGCTGGCCAGCCGCAAGCCCTACAGCTCTGTGGCAGCAATTCTTGCGCTTTCAATCTCATACACATCCGTCGAGTCCTTTGAGACCAAGAAACAACCGACTTGCGTGTAAGTCGGCCGACTCAGACCCGATTATGTCGAATTCATCAGCTGTTTCGCGGCTAGACCCAAAACCCATCGCAGTACCCATAATACGTCCGGGGACAAATGTGCTTTGCATAGCTTCATCGTCTGGGAGGCTGTGAAACGAAATGCGTCGCCAAAAATGACATCAAAGGGGCGTCGAGAATGCCTTCTCCTCGACGGTCGAAAGCGCCTTTCTAGCCACGAGCTGATGTTTCAGCATCGCTACTCTTACGAGCATGTTGAAACGTGTTAATATAGGTGCTATGACTGCTCCAGAGTCGAACAGTTGCATGATATCAAATGTCGTCAATGCACCGGACATTCATCCAAGCGGAAAAGGTTGTTGTCCCTGGCCAAATCTGCCCTTTCTCTCCTGGGAAGTACCGAGACGACTACTGGCAATGGCAGTCTATTGGATCATTGCAATCCAACGAGGTTCACGAGCTCGACTCAAGCGAGGTTGTGCTTCCGAGCTCTTAGAAGCAACCTGGGCTTTGCCACGTCGACCAACTTGTTCCTTTGTCGGTTACAAGCCATGCTGGCCCTGCGTTTTTTCCGCCCCAGGGGTAGCCCCTTCAACCCATCCTCCATTCATGGACGAGTACTTGATCAATTGGGAGCATCCTGCTTAACGCCACCCATCTCCTTCAACGAGTCTTAAAAAAGCAAGCACCAACAAGCGTGTTTCGAGCCAAGACTGAAAACACGATTCATGGATTAGTATAGACGCCGGCGGAAATTGTGAGGCAAAGAATTGGTACCGAGGAATTCTGTGCGGTCCAATAGCAGCACAACGAGTACGAATACTAGCCCGAGCACGGCAAGTTGCACAGTATCATCAACATCATCAAGGACCGAAGTCTGGGCAAGTCCTCATGGTTTTGACTCTGATGTGACGTTAACTTGATGATGATTTTCCGTGCGGTCCAACTCTCTCATTGCCGCCAGAACTTGGGCACAACAAAAGGGACCTTTACTCATTTTATGGACGACCCGAACAGCAACGATGGACTACCCCAGAGCTACGTGCCAAAATTCCGACGAATCCATCCGCCCAAAACACAGATGGGCAATCACAGTCTGCACCATGCAGCGTGGTCCCGGTGATGCCATATGCCTCCCCTTTATCACCTACGAGCCGCAGTAGGCTATGTAGAGTTCTCAACACGTCTCTTTTCATGTCGGAGCATATGCATCCGTATACTCTGTCCGGGACACTAGGGCTGTACATAGCAGAGTTGGGAGCCAAATTAGACGCTCTCATCCGTAATGGCTGGACAATGCCACTGGTCTTGCAGTTTCAAAATGCTCGCCGGATCTGGTGGCGGCAGTACACTTGCCAGCGATGCTAGAAATTCTGAGCCGTTCTAGGGTCGCGTCTCCCATGAACTTGTTATGTTTTGCACATTTCTACTCCTTTTTTGTGGTGGTGCACGAACAACCTACTTCCAAATGGTGGACCAGTCTGTTCAGGCCGTTCACGCGTCGTGCCTCCTGGCTTCCCTATGTAATCTATATTTTATTATACTTTTTACATTCTATTATACTTTTTGTATTCTATAACCATTCTTACAGGTAGTACGTACGTAAGAAGAAGGATATAAAACTTATACAAGACTTTTAGTAGCTTTTACATCCAATACTTGCGTCACCCTTGCTATGTACGGTTCCTGCTATGTCTTGCAAGGAAGAGCCCCCCGTGGTTCATTTGACCCAACGAACATGCCATCTCTGTTGTTTCTGGACGGTATAAACCTCAGCACGCAGGAAATCGCTTGATGAAATCACATGGTGACTTGTGCCCAGAATGTGGAGTCGAAGCGTTGCACGACACGAGTTGGTCCGAGATGGAGGCATCGGCCCTACATGCATAGAAAGCATCGAGGTATCCATGTAAAATGTGCCAGAATCAACGTGACTGACATGTGTCTTGGCGTGGCCGGCGTTGGACGATGCATTGTTGGATGACGAGCCTCACGTAAGACGTCCACTGGTGCTTTGGTGCTCGGTGCTATGGACGAAAGAGCGGAGAGGAGGACTGCGGCGCTGTGGGATTTAATGCATGCACATGTAATGTACATTGTACACCGGCCAGACTGCACGGCGCAGCGCAATTCCTTGCAAGTGGTCTGGATGTCGGTACATGTACTCGTGCTGGGCTTACCTAAGTGCCTGGGTAAGTACATACAAAGTAATAAGTACCTTAAGTAGGAAGTAGGTAGGTAGGTACCTACCTAGGTACCTAGGTAAGTAGGTACTTAGGTAAGAGTAGGAAGGCACCTTGGGGCTCAGACTGGAGCGCGCTTGCCAGGCAGGCAGGCATCAACGCTCGCCAGCAGGGAGCGGGTGAATGGCCCAGGGCCTAGCCATCACAGGCGCCATCACAGATTTGACGCCGTCAAAGTCGCCGTCACAGTCGCCGTCACAGTCGCCATCACCGTCTGGCGGGCTGGCTGGCTTGGCCACTTGGTGCAAGTGTCCCCACTTTCCAGCCACCAGCTGGCTGTCCTGGCCGCGCGAGACAGTCTGTAGACCACCTGGGGTTTTTGCGAGTAGCTCAGCTGGGTTGGGGGGTTGTACCTCAGTTGACCTAGGAAACCGGTGGGTTGTGCATTATGATTTTATTAGCTATATTATTTTTTAATGCCTATATATATTTTTTAGTAGTATATATACTTACTTTATATATATTATTATATAGTTATATAGTATATTATAAAGTAGTATTAAAATAGCTTTATTTATAATGTAAAGTATAATAAAAAGGAAACTATATAATATTAAATAAATTAATTAAAAGTGTTTATATATTATATTCTATAGTGTAGTATATAGTATATAAAATAATAGAGAAAAAACTAGTAATAGTTATATAACCTATATTTTACTACTTTTATATATTTTATTTTATATTACTTTTTATATTTTTACTTTTTAATTTTTTTATTATACTTTATTTATTTTTATATTAGTATTTTTTTTAAATAAAATAATTACTATATTTAAATATAAGAAATTAGTAAATATTCTATTATACTTTAATAATAAAACTAATAAATAATAGAAGCTATATCTTTAATATTTAAATAATATAATAAAAATATATTAATTTAAATTACTATTATTTAAAATTAATAAAGAAGGCTAATTTTTTATTAAAAGTAAAGAGATTTATTATTATACTATTATAAAAGGTAACTATATATACTATATTATAAATATAGATTCTATTTAGATTTAATTTTAAATTAATTTTTATATATAATAAAATACACTATTTACTAATATAAATACATTAAAAAAGTATATTAAAAATGCTTATAGTACTATATTTATTAGTTTCTTAACTAATATATTATTATTTATTAATAACTAATAAGCATTTAATAAGTATATATTATTTTAATTTTATTTTATTATATATTATATTTTAATATATATAGTATTAGTATTTTATTAATATATATATAAATTAGTAATAAATAATAATATTAAACTTAATATATTAAAGAAAAAATTAAAGATATAATAAATAACTATTAAATTAAAAGTATTATAAAAATAAAATAACTTAATATATTATATATAATTAATTAATAATAAAATTAATTATA
>SRPY01000168.1:0-51589 GCA_018360145.1 Claviceps africana
CAGGTCACTGACACAAAAAAAAAAAAAAAAAAGAAGAAGAAGGTCGGCGTCTCATCTCGTCCGTCCCACCAATCTGTCTACGATTTGGCCCTTTTTTTTTCTCTCTTTTACTTTTTTTTTTGTCTTTTTGTCTTCTCAGCCTCAACGTTTCTATTCGTGCCGTTCCTTTCCTCTCTTGACCTTGCCGCGTCTGTTCATTCAAGCAACTGCTGCACGAATCGACTGTTGCCAAGATGCCACCGAAGAAAAAGGGCAACAAGAAGGCCCAGGACGACTGGGAAGCCGACTTGGGCGAGACCATCCCGCCCGTTGGCGAGACCGGAGCGGGCGCAACCGATGCCGCCGCCGAGGTCAATGACGAAGATGACACCGCCGGTGGTGGGGGCCTGATGGCCATGCTGCGGAAAAACAAGGAAAAAAGAAAGAAGAAGGGCCTCACAGATGATGATCCCGTTCACGGGGAGGACGCCCCCAGCCTCGCCGCACCCGAGGACCTATCCAGCAAGGCACCTCAGGAAGCCAGTTTGGATGACGAGTTTGCTCTGCCAGACAAGAAGGGGAAAGGTGCTAAGGGCAAGGCTGCGGCTAAAAAGGGTGACACTGCAGACGGGGACGATGATGGCCAGTCTGGTAAAATTCTCACAAAAGCTGAGAAGGAAAAGCTAAAGAAGGAGCGCGAGAAGCAGCGAAAGAAGGAACAGGTATGTCTTTGTCTCCCGGTGCTTCTTGTCCTCATCTGACATCCTCGCATTACTCTTTTCTCGTTGTTTAAGCTAAGACGGTTGATATTTACTGACGAAAAAAAAAATTAAATTTGCTTCCTCGAATATAGGCTGCGAAGAAGAAGACAACAGCTCCAGCAACAGCTCCAGCCAAGCCCGCAGATACAGCAAAAACAGTATCTGCCAAGGACGAATCACAGACACCTGCTGCTTCTGCTGCCCCAGCGCCTGCCGCCGAAGCTGGAGGCAAGAAGAAAAAACTTCCAGCTCACCTTGCTCTGCTCCAGAAGCAGCAGGAAGAACTCCGGAAGCGAAAAGAAGAAGAAGAGCGCCGCTTGGCCGAAGCTAAACGTCGAGCAGAGGAAGAAGAGAAATTGGAAGCAGAGGAACTGAAGCGGAGGGAGGAGGCCAAGCTTCTTAAGAAACAAAAAGAAAAGGAGAAGATTGAGCAGCTGAAAAAGGAAGGAAAATTCCTCACCAAGGCCCAGAAAGAGGAGAAGGCACGAAATGAGAGAAAACTGCAGCAAATGTTGGCTGCTGGAATCAAGGTAGGGCCTCAAGAGACCGCCGACGAGCCCAAGAAGAAAGTCGTCTATGACAACAAGAAGAAGAAGGGAAGAAACGAAAAGGTAAGTCTTGTCATTGCCGAAGAATATGGCAAACTCCCTGCCCGCAGATTTGGTTTGTACTAACCTCGCCTTTGCACACAAGGTTGATGAAGAAGCCGCTCTGGCCGAAGCAGCCGAAAGAGCTCGTATCCAAGCCGAGAAAGCTCTCAAGGAAGCCGAGGAGAAAGCTGCACGCGAGAAGGCAGAAGCGGAGGCGATTCTTGCCGCCCAGAAAGCTGCCGCCGAAAGCGACATTGACGACGATTGGGAAGCTGCTGCAGAATCGGAGGACGATGTCAAAGACAGCTGGGACGCCGATTCAGATGATGAAAACTCGAAGCACAATGGCAAGAAAAACGAGAAGGACGACGACGACGAAGATGACGACGACGATGAAGACGATGAAGACGAGTCTGAGGACGAGGAGTTGTCGGCCGCCCGTCAAGCAGAACTCCAACGTAAGAAAGAAGCGGCGGAACGAAGAGAGAAGGCTCATCAAGCCGCTCTTGCTGCGCGTTCAAAAGATAACCTGCGGTCGCCCATCTGTTGTATCCTCGGCCACGTCGATACCGGAAAAACAAAGCTTCTCGACAAGATTCGTCAGACAAATGTCCAAGAAGGCGAAGCCGGCGGGATCACGCAGCAGATCGGTGCTACATACTTCCCTGTGGATGCCATTAGGCAAAAGACTGCAGTGGTCAACAAGAATAACGAGTTCGAGTTCAAAGTGCCGGGTCTTCTGGTCATTGACACTCCTGGCCACGAGTCTTTCTCTAACCTGCGTTCCCGTGGCTCTTCACTTTGCAACATTGCCATTCTGGTCGTGGACATTATGCATGGCCTGGAGCCTCAAACATTGGAGTCTATGCGTCTCCTGCGGGATCGTAAGACCCCGTTCATCGTCGCCCTGAACAAGATTGACAGACTTTACGGATGGAAAAAGGTCGACAATAATGGTTTCCAGGAGAGCTTGGCTCTCCAAAACAAGGCGGTCCACAATGAATTCAAGAAGCGTTTGGACGATACCAAGCTGGCATTTGCCGAGCAAGGTTTCAACGCCGAACTCTTCTACGAGAATAAGTCCATGTCCAAGTTTGTGTCACTGGTGCCAACCTCTGCGCATACCGGGGAGGGCATTCCCGACATGTTGAAGCTGATCGTCCAGCTCACTCAGGAGCGCATGGTTGGTTCCCTCATGTACCTTTCCGAGGTTCAGGCCACCGTTCTCGAGGTCAAGGCCATTGAAGGCTTTGGCATGACCATCGATGTCGTGCTGTCCAATGGCATCCTCAGGGAAGGTGATCGAATCGTGATATGTGGCACCGAGGGCGCTATCAAGACCAACATCCGAGCACTTCTGACACCAGCACCGCTCCGCGAGCTGCGCCTCAAGTCTCAGTATGTTCATAACAAGGAGGTCAAGGCTGCTCTCGGTGTCAAGATCAGTGCTCCTGGGCTCGAGGGTGCCATTGCTGGTTCCAGACTCATGGTGGTCGGCCCTGATGACGATGAGGAAGACATTGAAGACGAGATCGTGGCTGATCTGGCCAACTTGCTGAGCAGAGTGGAGAAGACGGGCCGTGGCGTCAGCGTTCAGGCGTCCACGCTCGGTTCGTTGGAAGCCTTGTTGGATTTTTTGAAAGACTGCAAGATCCCTGTGGCCAATGTTGGCATTGGCCCCGTGTACAAGAGAGATGTTATGCAGTCCGGCATCATGCTGGAGAAGGCCCCAGACTATGCTGTGATGCTTTGCTTCGATGTCAAAGTCGACAAGGATGCGCAGTTGTATGCCGAGGAACAAGGCATCAAGATCTTTACGGCAGACATTATTTACCATTTGTTTGATGATTTTACCAAGCATATGGACGAGATGTTGGAGAAGAAAAAGGAGCAGTCCAAGATGTTGGCCGTCTTTCCCTGCGTGCTCAAGCCTGTTGCTGTGTTCAACAAGACGGGCCCTATTGTCATTGGCGTCGATGTTGTCGATGGCCAGCTCAAGATCAACACACCCATGGCTGCTGTCAAGACGAACCCGGTGACTGGTGTCAAAGAAGTCATCAGCCTCGGTAGAGTGTATGTTTTTTTTTTTTTTCGTTCTCTTCTTCTTCCCCCCCTTTTCCTTCCCTTTTGCGGCATGCTCTCATTATAAAGAGCAAGTCGCATAGAAAGACTTTTAGCATGACTAATCCTTATTCAATTTTCAGCACCTCCATTGAGCGAGACCACAAGCAGATCCCCGTCTGCAAAAAGGGACAGCCGTCGGTTGCTGTCAAGATTGAGATGGGTGGCCATCAGCCCACGTATGGACGGCATTTGGAAGAGTCGGACAGCCTATACAGTTTGATCTCTCGAGCTAGCATCAACTGCCTGAAGGAATTCTACAGAAAGGATGTCAGTAATGACGAGTGGCAACTCATCATCAAGCTGAAGCCTCTTTTCGATATCAATTAGAACTGTGTACCGAGTTGACCACACTGGCGTCCCGAGAGGCGCGACGAATACACGGGTCGATTGCGTGTTTGTTTACCGAGTCAACGTTGCATCGGTACAGCAAGCGCATAGTCCTGACGAACTGTAACTCTATCCAACGTGCAAAGGCTCGGCTTGACGCTCAAGTCCAAGGAAACTGAATTGATCAAGTATCCAAGACCTGAATCTATGAGGACCAGCCGCGAACGATCAATTTGTGGCAAGGGGAAACCGGAAGAAGGGGGGAGGGGAAAAGTAACTAGAAATGGAGACTATATATGCTCTGAAGATATGCATCTCAATCTAGCAATGGATGTCTGTACAAGAAAACTCGACAATGTCCATGACATGGCCCTTCAGATTGTCATGACTCGATGCAACATTGTACGTAGAGCAGCGAGTTTCGCCATGGTGATCCGTACGCACTGCGCCTGCATGGCCAGCACGACATGCTATTTATTGCCTTTTCGTCTTGGGCTGTGGCTCCGACGTGGACGGGGTGCGGCGCCTTGGCCAACCTTGGAATTCCATCACAGGCTGATTCTGCGAGTTCCCTTTGCCGCGTCCACGATATAGACTGGGCTGCGGTGCCGTGGTTTAACACACATTGAATGGAATTCTATAGTAGTGCCTTGATCAATCTTGGAATTTCTACCAAAGCCGCTTCTCTCCTCGTTACTTTCGACGTCCCGACATGGTTTCGTACCGGCTGTCAAGACGACCGGTCCCGCCGTCATCACCTTGGACGGCTGCATCTCTTTGAAAAAAACGTGTCATGACGCTGTGTCAATGCCATCTTCTTTGTCTTGAATTATCTACTCATATCCCGTACATCCATTTTTGTGTGTCCGAACAAAAAAGTCTACTCTATTTTGACTCAGCGCCCTCCTCGCTTTCAGGCTGAGCAGCATCGGCGTCCTTCATTTCCTGGTCGGCTCCGTTTTGTTGCGCCGCCTTGTCGGCGTCGGCAGCTTCGCGAGCCTCTCCGTCGGCGGCCTTCTTGGCGGCCTGCTCCGCCGCGGCGCGCTCTTGGACGGCCTGTCGTTCGGCTTCGACTTTCTCAAAGTGGCGTTGGACAAGAGGGCCAGCCAAAGCCCTCAACTCATCCAACTTGGCAACGTACACACCCTTGGCGGCATCGTCACCTTCGTCATAGAGCCAATTCTGTCAAGGGTAAAGTGAGCCTGAGCGTCCTAAAGTGTATTATTGGGGGAGTTGGGGAGACGAGAGAGAGAGAGAACTCACCTCTGCAGTTTCCAATTGACTCTTGATGGATGCCTTTTCTTCCTCGGTGGTAAACTCGGCGTACTGCTCGTCCAGCTTGGCACGAAGATCGTAGATGTACGTCTCGAGCTCGTTCTTCTTTTCCTCGGTATCGGCAACCAGCTTGTCTTCCAAGATCATGGAAGACTCCTTCTCGCTCAGAGCGGCTTTCTGAGCAGAATCCAGAGAAGAGGTGCCGCTAGAGATGGGCAGATCACCCTTGCGAACCTGCCTCTTCACCTTTCGCGTCTTCTTCGGAGCGTCGTCTTTTTTATCGGTGTCCATGGCCTTTTGAACATGGCGGGTCAGTACTCAAAACCCTTTTTGAAACCTTTTTCTACTGTTGCTAGATGGGTAGTTGCGTCACCACTTACGTCTGCGTTGCTCTTCTCGGCATCTTCCTTGTCGTCTTCCTTGACCTCCTCTTCAACCTCTTGCTCTTCAACATAATAGCCGGTTTCCACGTTCAGAACTCCGTGAATATTGACGCGGGCCTTGAGCTTGCAAATCATGAACTCATCTTGTCCTTCGGCCTTGACGCCCTTGACCGAGAATCGACCAATCCACGGGTTCTGCTTTCCAGGAAGATCCTCAGGCTGAGCGTACCTGGCTTCCAAATCAAAGGGCTGCTTGCGATAAAAGGTGAGGATTTTGGTGGAAGGCAAAACGTTGCCCTTGTTGAAGACTGTCAAGCTCGTGTCTTCGTCAGGTATATCCGCCGCCTTCTCCCACGCAAACTCAATTGGGTAGCTGATAACATCCTGGACGGCAAAATCACGGACACGGAACACCGGCGACAGAATAGCACAGCTGAATGCGCAGCCACGGGCAATGGCCTCGTCGGCATTCATGGTATAAGAAAGGGGTTTGCCGAAGAAGGCCTGGATACGCTCCTTGAGTGCCGGCACACGCGAACCGCCACCCACGATCTCGATGATGTCGATGTCATCCTTGCTAAGTTTGGCCTGAGCCAGAGCCTGTTCCAAAGGCTCGTGGGTTCGTGCCAGGAGCGGCTCAATCATGGCCTCAAACTCCTGGCGAGTAATCATGGCGGAGACATCGACATCGTTCATGACCGACTCGATGTTGACAGCGGACTGCTGGTTGGCGGACAAAATCTTCTTCGTCTTTTCGGCGGCCGCGAGGGTGCGGGCCATGGCTCTGCCGTGGGAGAGGATGTCAATCTTGTATTTGCCCTTGAACTCCTTGGCAAGGTGGTCGAGCAGAGCTCTGTCAAAGTCGCGTCCACCAAAGGTGCGGTCCCATGCGGTAGACTTGACAGCAAGCTCTCCCTTTTTGAACTCGACAATGGAGCAAGTGTAGTTGCTGTGGCCAATGTCGATGAAGCACACCCGGCGGGGCTTTTCCTCGGCGGTAGGCAGGTCAAGCTTCGTGATGCCCCAGCCGAGCGCAGCGGCGGTGGTGTCGTTGATGAGACGCAGGACCTTCAGGCCAGCAATTTCAGCCGCGTCCAGCAGAGCCCGTCGCTGGGTGTCGGTGAACCAGGCGGGAACGCTCATGCAAAGTTCTGAGACGGGAAGCTTGAGCTCTTGTGCAGCATTTTGCTTGATCTTGCTCAAGTACATGGCAATGAGCTGGATCGCTGTGAACTTCTCCGTGCTACCGAGATAGCTAACCTCGACGCCAACCTGACCGTTGATATCAACGAGAGGCGCACTGATGAATTGCTGTTCATTCTGAATGTCGGGGTCGTTGAAGGATCGACCAGCAAGTCGTTTCAGGCAGCTGACTGTGTTCTTGAGGTTGGTGATTTCCTGAGTCTTGGCAAGCTCGCCGAGATAACGGGATTTGGGCCCGAAGCCAACCATGGACCTGAAGACATGGAAGAAAGAAGAAATGTTAGACAGGGCATCGAAAAAAAAAACCAAGAAGAAAAGAAGAAGAAGAGGAGAAAAAAAAAAGAAGAAAAAGGTGAAAAATAGAGCGTGGAGAGTTGTTATGGTTGCTGGAAATTGTGTGCCATTTCAATGAATACATGTACACTTTTCAGCAATAAATGCAGAAGAGGCAATTGTCGCACGAAGAGCCAACTTACGGAGTAGCTCGATTGGAGACTTCATTGGTGATCTGTGACGATGGATGACGTTAGCAACGTCGTCACACCTTGCCATCGGCGATCGGTCCATGGGAAGAACCAAGCTTGGCCCAAGAGCAAGGCGAGGGCACAAGCCAACAGAAAGTAATGGCAGAGACAAGAGCCGAGAGGACTGCTTACCACATCGACGCCGCGGTTTCTGGCGACAGCGACCACCGTCTTGAGGGTTCCGAAGTCGACACCTGATGACAAGTAAACTCCTGTTAGCCATTGCTAGGGGTTTGAAGTCGAGAAGGTTGATGATGATGGGAAACGTGCAGAATCCGCTCGCCTGCATGTTTGCAACGTACCCACGACACTCATTGTACCTAGATTTCGGAGACTTGTTCTCTCTTTGTTCTGGATTCTATGGTGTTCTCTTCGTCTTTATCGCTTATCTCGAGCCACGGGGGGGGGGGAACGGCGGGGTGAGCGAGGGGTTGGAAATGGTCAACGTTTCGGGCGGTGCTAGAAGTACTGGAGACAAGGAAGAATTGGACACGTCGGAGTCAGGGACGGGCAACGTCGGCGTCTGCAAGCCGGTTCTGATGCGATTCAACCTTGGGCAATCTCGTGAGGGGCGTGATGTAGTATGCAGGGCTTGAAATAATGTTGGAGGACCCGACGGCAGTCGAGATTGGACGAACTTTTCCTCAGGCAAGCAGGCGGGCGGGCGGTGTGATGCAGCCGGAGAGGAGACGGGAGGTTTCACACCCCATTATGCCCCGGAGCCCCAGAGTCCAGGCCTAAGCAGCATCTTTATCACCACTAACTCGTAACCAGGCACGCTGGACACGGACAGGCAGGGCAGGGACAGCTCCAGCCAGCCAGCCCCGCCATGGGCTCGACGTGGACCCGGTTGGGCCGTTTCGGCCGCCCCCATTTGCTCGAGTTTGTCCCTCGTCGAAGCTGGAAGAAGTTTCCAGAGCCGTCCAGGTGCCACCACCAGACCTCTTCCACCCGTGCGGTGGGTGCCATGTTGCCATGGTGCCAAGGTGCCAAGGTGTCATGTCCATGTTTGCCAGACAAGTGGCTGCGCTCCTCATATCGCACTACCTTCTCGCGTCATGTACACATGTACATCCACGTCTGCATACCACTGGTGTACTTATCATGTCCATGCTAAAAGGTTACCGGTAGGTATCTTAATTACTTAGGATAGGTGCATGGGTACATACATATACGTGCACATCAGTGCTGGGTCCTGAAAGCAATCGTCTATTGTTGCCATACTCTGTCGATGCACGCATCAGCCATGGCCGACTACCTCCCTACCTAGGTACCTAGTATCTATGGTTCTGCCTTCCTGTACCGTGGTGGTCCCGTCGTCTTCCTGGGACTCGAGAAGCGCCCGTCCACGGCATCGGGGGGTCGCACAACACTTCGCTTCCTGCTCACAAGGACGACCCCCTCCCGTGCGCCGTCTGCCATCGTCCTCGCCTCCTTTGCGGGCTTGAACGTCTCGGGCACGACATTGAGTTCGTCCCCCAGCTCCTCTGCCCGCTCCGCGGCTTCTCTGGCCGTGGTGTTTTGGTCCGCCGCCGCCGCGTCCGCCCGTGGGCCTCCCCAAGTCCGTGAGCCGGCCGTCAGGATTCCGTAGACCATGTAGTACCAGTTGAATAGAGGGTTCATGATAAACATGAGAGGATACAGCCAAATCTTGAAACGTTTCAGTTTGGCGCCGAAATACAGCATCAGAAGCCAGTTCAGCCCCAGCGACACTGCGATGAAGCCGACCGGCAGGTCGTGTGGCTTTGCTGTCGTGGTCAACAGCGCGATGACCATGATGAAGAACAGGAGCGCCGTGGTGCGGATCGAGTTCTGCATGAACCTTACGAGAATCAACACGGGATACCGCTTCCACAAGCGCCAGTCCGTCAACATGCAAACTTCGTTTGTTATGAAGCCAAGAAACCATCGTCGTCTCTGCTTCACAAGCGAGCGATACGTCTGGACCGCCTCCGTCTTGCAAAAGGCAGACGTACACATTTGAATCTGATACCGCTGCTTGGCACCTATCATGAACAGATGGGTAAGCCATCGGTCCTCGCCCAAATGACACTTGGCGAAATCGAACAGGTCGTCGCATTCTTCCGCCTTGTCCGCAAAGTAATATTTGGCCATGCGCCTGAAGGCGGAAAACCGAAGCATCGTCAGCGCCCCTGGAAGGCACGTAACAGAGCCGCAGCCGGATTCTACCGTGCGTTCAAAAAGCTGCCCGTGGATGTACTCCATGTCCTGGAGCAGAGTGATTATGCTGTGCTTCTTCGTCGTCGACGTGATGACGCCAGTCATGGCCAGCATTTGCCTCGAGTTGCCCGGGCTCAGTTCCATGTCGTAGACAAAATTCTGGATGCAGGCACTGTCTAGCACGCAGTCCGAGTCGATAAACAGGATGAAGACGTTGTCGTAGTGTTTGTTGTACTCTGCGTAGATGCGATCGATGAGCTCAAACGTTAATTTTTGACAATGTCTTTTGCCACCGTGAGGAAATCGAGACACGGTGACCCGCACACTCCTGTAGACGATGTCGATGCAGGCAGGATAGTCGTTGGCGGGGCCATTCGACACGCCAAGATGTCTCAAAGTTTGCACGTACAGCTCGTCCGCCTCTTCGCTGTCAAAGGATAGAAACAGATGGACGCAACTGGCAGGATACTCGCAGTGGACGACGGAATCGATGGCCCCCGTGAGTACTGGGAGCTCTTCGTGGTAACAGGGCATGACTATGACGACTTTTGGAGCAGCAGAGTCATCGAGTATCCGCTTCATCCGCCTCTTGCGCCCCAGATGGTGTGTGACGAGCTGATAGATGCAAAACAGCCAGGGCACCGTCAGCAGTATTGCGAAGCTCCAGAACGCAAACCACTGCAAGAACGACGACATGGCTTCTGGCCAGAGGCTTGATATGACCCGAGGCAAGGGCAGGGTGACGAGCATGATGGGAAGAAATATGATACTGGACGGGGAGAAAGTCAGCATTGTTCTCAGAAGCGACCAACCATGGCGGTCCTGCCTCGAGTCTTTCTTTGGTCACTTGGTCTCCTGAACGAGCAAAGGTCTACATGCCGGAGGATGGAGAAGGCAAAGCCAATCACCAGGCAAAGAACACGGATAGACCAGTGCTCTGCCTTGACATATGCTTTCACAAAGCAGTAGATGAAAGCGGCGAACCAGAGCAGCCATTCCAGGCAGGCCATTAGCATGACAAACCCGACA
This sequence comes from Claviceps africana, assembly GCA_018360145.1. Lineage (NCBI taxonomy): Eukaryota > Fungi > Ascomycota > Sordariomycetes > Hypocreales > Clavicipitaceae > Claviceps > Claviceps africana. Next base: position 10,377 of record SRPY01000168.1, read on the forward strand.
ATGGCCGTATATATGATCTGAGGACTTAGCAGGCATCCACCGTGGTGCTTTCACGTCCGAAGACCGGTTCCCGATTCTCTCCGCACTCACATCGTTGACCGGCCATGGACCGGTTGAGACGGCCATGTTTGCTCGAGCGGAGTCTGCGCGAAGCAGTTCCTGGCGAGGACTGTGATTTTGTGATTGTGATTGTGACGTGACGGCAACAGGCAGGAGGAATTTGGCGCAGCGCCTGCGCCCGCTCTGCCGCTCTGCTGGCGGACACACGTTGACAAGAGCCTTTTGCTACGAAGGGGGAAAGGAAAGAAGAGAAAAAAAGGTCTTCAAATCGACTGCATGTGCTTACATGGTACCCGGGTCTGTCGAGTAAAGAAGTAAGAAGTAAGAAGTAGGTACCTTGAGTACCTAGGTACCTACTAGGTAAGAAGTAGGTTAAGAGGTAGGCAGGTATTCAAGTAAGGAGGTAGGTAACAAGTACCCAATGCATGCATGTCTTGCCCGCCTCGTTTGGGCCAAGGCTGGGTCTGAGCTCGAAATGCAAATGCTTCAATGTTCAATGCCCCAACAATGTTGTGTCTGGTGGCTGCCTGCCGAGTCCCTGGAAATGCGAGCCGGCGGCAAGGGAAAGTGCTGTCTAATCGTCTCCAATGTCAGCTGCTTGTTCATCCGCACGTGCCGCATGCGTTGTTACACAAAAGATCCTGCCGTGATTCTTGCCTCCTGCTCTTCTCGGACCAGCCGAGGCTGAGCAATCATTATTGACAGGTACCCGAGTACTACCCAGCCCGCCCTACCGCAAGTACAAACACACATACCTAAGTACTTACCTACTTACCTACTTAGGTAGGTAGGTACCTAGGTAGGTACCTACTGTAAGTGAAAAAAAGGTACTGGGCGGGTTACAAGGCCGTCAGACCTCATCCCGTCCTTCAGTCCGGCACCATACTAATATATCCGTGAGACGGTGGACCTCAATCGCTGGCCGCTCGATCACCCAACCAAAAAGTGTTTGTTCTTAATACTCCACTCATCTATACCTAATGTGATCATAAACAACATTGTGTCCTAGGATAGCCACGCGAATGCATGACGGCAAGCCTGCCTAGACTTGATCATGGTCCCTTTCCGTCAAGTTCTCAGACGAGCAAGGCCTCGGCAGCCCATATCGAGTCATTTGTAGAGCCATATTCATTCAGTCCGACATGAATGCCGCACATGGATTTCGTTCACTATGAGCCAATGGCCGGGGGCATGTCCCAGACGTACGCGGATAAGCCAGACTTCTCGTTTCTGCAACCGCTTTGCTATTCGTATAATCCCCGCGACCAACAGCCTCTAGGACATGGGCCGAGACCTCTCCCTTGGGCCTTTGCGGAGCAATGCTGGCTTGACGTGAAAGGTTCACTGCCGGCCAGTAAATGCGAAACCAAGCCATGCTCGTGCCGGTACAGCCAGCGCTCCGTACACGCGAAGTGTTCAGGCATATCTGCTTCGGCCGTGACGGTAGGTGTGCACTCCATGAATGCAATGCGCCTGACGCTTCCCCAGTGATGCCTTCACTCGCTTTCGTCTTGAAAGCCGGACATGCTGCGTCCTATGTCCTGAGTTTCGCCGACCATGGGTCCATACACTCTTTCTACCAGTCGACGTCGCTTAGCTGTAGTTTCCTCACTCTCTGACTTCGATCCTTATTCGGTCGCTCCACACGATTGTATTGACCCGCCAGGGTTCGCTCATGTTCTGCTGCCCTAGTGTCAGCCAATCCGAATCGCAGCGCAGCAAATACCATCGGAGACGATTACCATCTTGATCCTCATTCTGTTGCAGGTCATAATTGAGAACCAGGTTCTTGATTCTCTGTTGCTCTTCTTTCTCAGCTTGCTGTTGCGTTTTCATGGCAACAGCAAACGTTGAATCCGAAGGGAGCTCAACAGTTCGGGTCTTGGGATTTGATGACAAGATTAGCCCACGAAAGATCCATTTCAAAGCCAAGAGTTATGCCGACGAACCTGCTGACGATTTCCTCGCTTTGTGAGGAGTGAGAATACCATTGTATCAGTCATGGGAGAAGCGGCCTCTTGTTCTTGAGTCATGCTCATCGATGGCTCTCGATTCTTAGGTCGCACAGGCAAGGGAACATCAAAAAGAGGCTTTCGCTCGAATTTACGGGATTCAAGACTCTCGGCCATCATTTTGGCGTATTCTCGTTCGAACTCAACCTCATCCTCAGGGTCGACAGTTTCTTCCTGACGCGTGACGACAATCGACTGCTCGGTGAAATTGATGTCGTCCATAGAGTCATCATCCGGGTCCTGTTGCTTGTTGTTGTTTTGTTTTGTTTTTAGAAAAAAAAAACGTGAATGAAGTAGGTGTAGGAGGGAACACGGAGGACTCACATCAGCTTCGTCATCGTCAGATGCACTATCGTCATCACCATCGCCGTCTTGTTCTATGTCTTCTCCATCGCCATTGTCATCGTCCGATGATGCTCCACTGGTAGCGTCATCTCCTTCAATTGTTTTGTCGACACCTGTGGTCTTCTGATCCTGGATAATGGCGAGTTGCAGCGCCTTGGCTGCTTCTTCAAAACTCGGGGCAAACTTCCACTGAGGTCGAGTGAGTGAATAGACGTCTTGAATGACAAAATCAATGTCCATAGGTAGAGAGGACTTGGTATGAACGTAGTACTACCGAAAAAAAAAAAGAAGGGGGAATTAGCACGAATAGGCAACGGACGCGTAGGTTACTCAAGTACGCAGACCAACCTGGAAAAAAGAAAGAAAATAATCTAGCTTCTTGCCCGCGGCACCCCTATTAAAGAACATGCCACACGTTTCCAGCATAGTGGCGACGAGACGAATTCGAAAAAAGTCGTCTTGAGGGTCGAAAGGATTGAGGCGACCGGGGACAGGAGGACCTCCTATACTAAGAGTCAGCGAGAATCGGTGTTGGTAGCGCATTATGCAACTGACCGTATCCGAATGTGAGAATCTTGTACATTGTGTCAAAAATAACGGGGTGCTCCAGCATCCTGTAATTGTAAAGTTCTCCTAGATACTTGACCTCTGCAATACGTCGTTGACAGCAGCGAAAATCATTTTGCTCCAAGCCAAGACTGACTGACTCGATAACATTGTCGATAATTTTGACGACGAACTCCGGATGGTAGCGATAGAGAGCGCTCAAAAGTATGGCCAAGATGTGAATGTTGCCGTACTTGACCTTTCCAGGCTTCGAAAACACCTTTTCGAGTATCCGAACAACCTAACAAGGATCTGTCAGTGCCGTTCTCGATTTCACTCAATGGGAAACGTGCCAGCTATGGATTGCGCTACCCACCTCTGCCTCTTCCCAGTGCAGCCTGCGGATCTGCTTCAGGACTTTACTGTAGTTACGCTTCGTGATGTCACTGTATACCAACTTCCGAACGAAAAGCTCCATAGGAGTACGCTCCTTTTGTTCAATTGCAGGTCTCTCGGGAGGGTCGACATAGTAGACTGCGTTATCAATGAGCATGCGCTCAGGCTGTCCGATATGCTGTACGGATTTCTTGCGCTGCAAGGTTTCGAGGAAGCTCGCCATTCTTGGCGCAGTTTCCGGGCACTTGAGGAGATATCGTCCACAATTTTCGATCAAATTGCATAGGACCTCAATGTTCATGCGGGAGAACTCATCCAGGCTGACCTTGAGGCAATGAAACACGACGTGCTCGGGCACCACACCGAATTTTGTAAGCTCGGCGAGGTATCGAATGTTGCTGAGCCGAACTTGACCCAAGAAATCCTTTTCCTTTCGCCGCTGCAAGCTCCGAAACTCTGCGTCTAGATATTCGACAAGCCCCTTTGGAATGTCGGGCATATACCTGCCAAGGGTGGCCACGAGTCTGGACCACGATGGAAGCAAGTCACTTCGACCTTTGGGGACTTCTGTCAAAGCCTTGACCAGACGATTTCGGGATGCTTTAGAGTTAACAAAGCAGAAGTCTATGGCTGTTTGGTCGATGGCATCCTTGTTTGTGAGCTCGGGTAAACGAGCCAGCAAAGCGTCAACCTGCGCACCGATGGTTTTGTTGGCTATTGCAGTGGACTGGTCGTCGGCTGCGTCCGTGGCTGCCATAACCGCATCGCCCTCGTTGTTCTCATTCTTCTTGCCGATTTTCTCGTCGTTATCGGTCTTCTTCTTTTTGCCGTCCTCCAGAAGAATCTGCGGGACTTTACCCTTCAAATCGACCAAATTTTCGTAAAACCGACGCTCATCTTCGTCTGCCCATATCCCAGCGCCTTCGCCCATGTTTCTTAAGAAGTCACCGGTTTTCATTAGACCTATCGAGCCACTTGAAGGTGCAAGAGAATCCTGCGCATCCTTCAAGTCGGGCATTTCGGCACCAATGGCATCGGCAATGACTTGGGCACTGGCGATGAGACGTTCCTGAGCTTTTACCTGCTTTTCGTAGTTGGCCTGTCGGTCCTCAAACACCTCGCCTGACTTGACATAAGCTTCAGCGTTTCGCCGAGCTTGAGATTGTATTTGTTTCTGATCTCGCACAATGTGTGTGGCCACGTCGTCGAAGTATTTTCGCAGTATGTTTTTGAATTGTTCCGCGACCTCGGTAGAGGTGAAAGGTCTTTCTTCGGAGGCATGTGCCGGGTCGGGACCGTCATCAGCATGAGGGCGTGTTTCAGTGCTATTGTTGTTGGTAGTGCCGTCCTCCTCCACTGTCTTCCTTCCGTCGGACCCGGCTGGCTTGACCCCCAAAATTTCCCAGCTGAAAAATTTGACGAAAATGACGAGCAGAGGCAAATTTGCATGGTCTCTGTCGTAACCAAGGAGGTCTTTCAATACTTCAAGAGGGAAGGGCTCCGCGCCGCTGCCCTTGCCCGAACCGGCACGAGCCTTCAACTCCACAGCTTTCCCGGTGGCACCTTTAGTCGCATCGTCAGGTTTTGTCGCATCGTCCAGTGTTCTAAGCACACCGACAAGCCATAGTTCGGTGACGACACGTAGCAAGGCTCTCTGACGAACGATTCTCTCTTTCTCTTCTTTCTCGCGGGCTTCGGGAGTAAGACTCTTGAGGGCGCCTTTGTCAGGAGTTGCCATGCCTTTGCCCAGCAGCCAAGCGAGGTATTCGGTAAACTCTGTGGGACCAAATCGCAGGTGAAGGGCGCTCACGATCTCGACGGCAGCATCGATCTCCCCGGGAGATTTCAGGCGGCAGAGGCCCTCATAGCAGGCCGCGATGATTTCGGATAAGTATTTGTGTAGGCCCAGCGTTCGAATCTCCTGCAAAAAGGTGCTCAGAGTGGCGGGAGTAATGGCTGTCCGCAGACGCTTGATGAAGGCCGTGTTTTTCTTCAACGATGAGTCGAGAACGTTGGCAACGGGGAGAAGATCTGCCGCCGGGTTAACTCAGCAAAATAGGAGCTAAATGACTGAAGTCGCAAAGATGGAACCTAGCGAATGCCAGGTTCGAGACTCGATAGAGCGCTTGGTCAAACAAACCTTTCTCTCCATGCCAAGCTCTTTCATTTAGAGCGCGCAGTTCGCCTTGAGACCAGATTGTTAGCATTCAACATAAGCTTGCCGCAAGGCGGGACAGTGAGTGCCGAGGGTTGAGGTCAATCTGGAGGATACGTGATTAAGCAACATACGCTTCCTCTGGCGGTCCATTGCAACCACTACCTGGGCAGATGATTGCGGCGGCCAAAGTACAAGATTCGGATATTCGCGAGGAGAAACTTCATCGAAGGGCCCTAGTTTTGCGAGAGCTATCATGGAGGGGCTGAGGATGAGATGGTTGGATTAATGACTACGGATTAGGTACCGTCACTGGACCCACATTATTCCGGCAATTACAGGGTACTATTGCTGAGTATAGTGGGTCTAAGTAATTCCGTGCATTTGGCCATAGAATATGGGTGGAAGGGAACAAGGTTTGGAAGTACTTGCGACCTGCTGTAATTCTTCAAGTACCTACCTACCCGGACGCATCAATGACATTGTACTGCTTGGCGACCTAAGAACTTGTAGCTGCGGGCCATTGAACTCTTATTTTGCGTTTTTGTTTCTTTCTGTTTTTTTTTATGAAAGTAAAACCAGAAGAAAAATAAGCTTCTCTACATAGATATGTATGTTCTTCGGGTTTGTTTTTCTTTTCTTTGTTCTGTCTTTTCTTTCTTTCTTTCTTTCTTTTTTTTTTTTGCTTCAACTTGTTCTAGGCCATCGAAATTTCCGCCCTGCGCCAAGCAGAGCCGGCTTGGCCGCTTATTGGTTCCAGAGATAAGCCGAGTGGAAACACCACAGCACATTGGGGCAGCCTGGTCGTTGGCCCTCCGCACAGTCACACCACATTACATTCATTACATATCCTATGTATATATGTCGACAGGCTGAGCTGCTATCGACATGGAGGATCCGAATTCCATCACGCCGTGGCAGTAGTCCGCAGTCTCGCTCCCCCCCACCTTGGCCATCGCTTTATCACTTCTAGGAGCATTATCGTTCCTGCTGCCACAGGCCAGTTCGAGCAGAGCGGCGTCCCCCACTTGTGCCAAAGCCAGGTTATGCCCCGAGACAAAGAGCACGATCGCAACACTCCAGCGTTCATGACACGAGTTGAGCATCTCAGTACTTGGATGACTTCCGATCATCGGTTTTTTTCCAAGGACACGGATACAAATACATTGGATTCCGAATACAAAATTGGCGGCATGACGTGGCGACGAGGGAGAGATCCAATGGAAATGGCAGCAGCAGCTCTCCAACACCGTCGAGGAACTGTGTTACTCTTGACGGCGACGGGCCAGGAAAAAGACGGGCCTGCGTCATTTATCCCTCCCTGATCATGGGAGGCAGTGATAAGTGCCCTGTCCTGCGGTCATGGAGCAGCCATTGCCTTTGCGGCCCGGATCACTACGCGTCATCATCGGCGTCTAAGAGACGAGCGTATCGGTGCCGCCGCTCACTGCTCACGAAATGTGCATCTCCGGCGGCACTAGACTCGTATCTGCATATCTCCACATTTCGAGACAAGCCACTCCAACTTGGAGCTGAAGATTTCCGCGGAAGTGGTTTGGTCAAATCAAGAATTATCGGCGGTGCCGGTGCCGGCGCCGGCGCCGGGTGTCCCAGTCCCGCTCTCTCCCTTAGCTCATCATCATCATTCATAGAGTCGTCTCCTGCGACAAGATTGCTATTCGTGCTTCTCATCTCCTGTGCTTACACCATGGAGAGCCAGCGAATCATCAATCCAGTCACCCTCATGCTATCGTAGCAGCACATATGCCCATCCGCCCATTTTCGCTACCCTGAAGAAACCCTTTAGTTTTTCGTCACAGACTTGAGCGACTTTTTTTTTAAAAAAAAAAACACAATTCTGGAACAGACTTTTGTCTTTTACGTTGAGTCTCTTGCCGTGGTGCAGAACGGGTTAACTAGACGCTCATTGGTCAACTTGCACTGTGAACGCCGACTGACAGGGGGCTGAGACAAAGAAGAAGAAGAAGAAGACGAAGCAAGTGAAAGAAAGGAAAGGAAAGGAAAGGAAAGGAAAGGAAAGGAAAGGAAAGGAAAGGAAAGGAAAGGAAAGAAAGAAATGGTACTGAATACGGCTCAACCACAGAGGAGTGTCACGACGGGTACACACTTCTCATCGACTCTCTTTCCACCGAGTCCTACAAGCACAATCAGCAAATCCAGGAAGAACAGTGTCGACAGCACCTCCGACGACACACCGACTCTCTCGTTGCCAATAGCGGAGAAGGAAGACGGCCCTCAATATCCTCTTGCGCCGCAAGCCATTCCAAAATCGGTCTTGGAAGAGGACCTGAAGACTCCGGACAGACATGTGGAGAGAGACGGCCGCTTGATTCGGCTGACTGGCACACATCCTCTCAATTGCGAACCCCCCCTGAGCGCTTTGTACAATGAAGGTTTTCTAACAAGCGAGAATCTTCACTACGTCAGAAACCACGGTCCGGTTCCACGTTGTGATGACCATGACATGGATAGCTGGACATTCTCTGTAGAGGGCCTGGTGGACCATCCATTCACCTGTAGTGTTCGAGAACTAATCGATGAGTACGAGCAACTTACCTATCCCATAACGCTTGTCTGCGCGGGAAATCGACGCAAAGAACAAAATGTCGTCCGTAAATCAAAGGGCTTCTCCTGGGGCGCGGGCGGAGTCTCGACCGCATTGTGGACGGGAGTTATGCTGCGCGATTTACTCTCCCGAGCCAAACCTCGCCGAGGCGCACGATTTGTTTGCTTTGAAGGAGCGGACCAGCTGCCCAATGGACATTACGGAACCTCGGTCAAGCTCAACTGGTGTCAGGATCCGAATAGAGGCATCTTGATAGCGCACAAGATGAACGGGAGTCGGTTGCATCCAGATCACGGAAAGCCGGTACGAGTGGTCATCCCGGGCCAAATCGGCGGCCGCAGTGTTAAATGGTTGAAGCGCATCACCGTCACGGAAAGTCCGAGCGACAACTGGTATCACATCTATGACAATCGCGTCTTGCCGACAATGGTGACGCCAGAAGCAAGCGCCGACTTGCCGAATATGTGGAAAGATGAGCGCTATGCCATATACGACCTGAACACCAATAGTGCCATTTGTCTTCCGGCTCACGAGGAAACAGTCCCGCTTGGTGATGGCGTCAGCTCGTACAAAGTGCAAGGCTATGCCTACGCCGGTGGTGGAAAGCGAATCAGCAGGATGGAGGTCACTCTGGACCAAGGGAGGACGTGGAGGCTGGCAGACATTGACTATCCCGAGGATCTTTATCGGCTTGCTTCTGATGGGGAGTCTCTATATGGAGGGAAAATCGACATGTGGTGGAGAGAGACGTCGTTTTGCTGGTGCTTCTGGAAGATTGACGTGGCCATCGAAGAGCTCAGAGCCGCCAAGGACATCATGGTCCGGGGCATGGATGAAAGCCTCATGGTCCAGCCGAGGGACATGTACTGGAACGCGTTGGGCATGATGAACAATCCCTGGTTCCGCGTCGTCATACATGACCTGGGACATGCGCTGCGGTTCGAGCACCCGACGCAGCCAGACTTGAAGCAGCCAGGCGGTTGGATGGAACGTGTGAAGAAAGCCGGCGGAGACCTTTTGAACGGAGCCTGGGGGAGCAAGCGGCGTGGCCGAGAGGGAGAGAGAGAGGGAGAGGGAGAGAGAGAGGGAGAGGGAGAGGAAGAAGAGGAAGAGGAAAGAGACAAGGCGACTGAGCAGGATCCGGTGCAGACATGCATGACGAACCCCAAAGTCGATCGACTGGTGACAAGCCAGGACCTCAAGCATCACCTGGAAGAGGACTCGCCGTGGTTCGTCATCGGCAATCAGGTCTACGACGGAGGGCCATTTTTGGAAAAGCATCCCGGCGGTGCAGCGTCAATACTCGGCGCCGCGGGACAAGACGTCACCGACGAGTTTATCGCAATCCGTGAGTCAAAGTGGTGCCCTCGCTGGTCTAAAAATCAGTCTCGACGTCGGCCTCCTGCATCCCCCGACTCACCACAGCTAATCAAACCGGCTTCTCCCCGAAAAATCCAGACAGCGAAAATGCAAAGGCAATGATGGTCGACTACCACATCGGTCGGCTCGACGCATCTTCTCTCGCTGCGCCGGCCAAAGACGACACGGCGCGCGATGCCAGCCGCGCCATCTTCCTCGACGCCAAGAAATGGACAAGAGCAGTCCTCCACGAGAAACTGACCGTGTCGTCGGATTCCAAGATTTTCCGGTTCAGGCTCGACCACGACGGCCAGACCCTCGGATTGCCCACGGGGCAGCATCTCCTGATGCGCCTCGGCGACGCCCAAGGCCGCGAGCCAATCATCCGAGCCTACACGCCGATATCAGGCGACAGCGACAAGGGACGGATGGACATCCTCGTCAAGATCTACCCCGACACCCCGCAGCACGAGGGAGGCAGAATGACCCGGGCGCTGGACGCCGTCGCCATGGGCCACCCCGTCGACTTCAAAGGCCCCGTGGGGAAATTCGAGTACCTCGGCCGTGGAATCTGCTCCATCGCCGGCAAGACCCGCCAGGCTCGCCGCCTCGTCATGATCTGTGGCGGGTCGGGCATCACGCCCGCTTTCCAGGTCCTGCGTGCCGTGACCCGAGACACGGATGACCCCACGCGCTGTCTCCTGCTGGACGGGAACCGAGCCGAGGAGGACATTCTGTGTCGGCCCCAGCTCGACGACATGGTCTCTCGTGCGCCGCACAGGTGCCGTCTTGTCCACTGCCTGAGCCGCCCTCCGCCGTCGTGGCAGGGACGACGGGGAAGAATCGACAAAGAGGTCATGACGTCCGAAGTTGGTAGGCCGCGTCCAGGGTCTGAAGATCTGGTGTTGCTCTGCGGTCCGTCGTCCATGGAGAAGAGTGTAAGGAGCATACTGGATGACCTCGGTTGGAGAGACGAGGATATTGTGATTTTCTAGCTACGTGTTGGCATGTAAAAAAAAAAGGGAGAGAAGAGAAGAAAAGAAAAGAAAAAAAGAAGAAGAAGAAAACGCCAGAATAATTATATAAAATCAAAGGTTATTTAGAACCCATGTCTACCGACCGCATACCCATGTATTCTAGCATAATTCGCTCACGGCAGCCCCATGCCGCTTCAGGGCCAACTCCTTTTCCCCGATTCTCCTTCTTCGGGCCTCGAGGGTAATGTAATCCCTGTCGAGGCAGAAAAGCCCACCGCCGTGAAAAGTCCCTCCGACCATCGCCATCAAGTAAGAGTTCCCCCCCCCTGCACAGCCTTGGACTTGCCTTGCGTCAATGATTGCGACAAGACCCGATCCCCTCAGCCCGAGGCAAGCCATTTCTCAAAGCCGTCGCTCGGAACTTGGCTCTCGTGCGAATTTCCATCGTTTCCGACAACATTTGGTGGCGCGCCGGGAGGGATAGCATTTCGGCTCCGAAGGGGCACGGGCTGCGCCAGGACAATAGTTTCGACACCCATGGGACTGAGATTTTCGGGTCCCATTGGCAAGCCATCGAGGTCGATCTCGAGTTCCAACAGAGAGCGGATGACGACGCGGCATCCCGCCTTGCTCATCACCTCGTTCGACTGTTTACACAAAGTAGACGCGACGCACTCGATGCAGCCCAGCTGACACGAGCAGGCCTCTACCCGCTCCAGCGCCATCCGCAACAGATGGTCGATATGATCAAACGCTTTCGTGCTTATTCCTGAGCCACTGGCACCGCCTTTCGCATCGTAGAATGTGAGTCTGGCTGGGCGTTTTCTCCGCGTTTCGTTTGGTGAGAACTCCTTCAATGCCACTTTACACTCTGTCCTGACGTCTTCCGGCATACTGATGACGCACGTTGGCAAGAGGCTCATGAGAGCATGTTCTGCGGCGTGTATAGCTGCGGCCGAGTTCAGACGGCGGTCCTGAAGAATGTCCAACGCCCTCTTGGGCACATCGAGCCACATGCCCTTACTGTACCGGATGACTGGGGGGTTGTCGACTTGGATCGCGTCCAAGATGCGACCTCGTTTGTCAACCTTGAAATACCCAAACACGTTATGTTGGATTTTGATGGTACCATAGTAAGCTCGGGACAATGACGACGTAATGTTGCGGATGACTTCCGTCTCTATAGGATCTATATCGGTGAAATCCCTTTGCGTTGTGGTCCAATCCACCGTCACCCTTTCCACTTTGGCCATGAGCCTCTCAGGGATAAAGTCGCGCACGAGATACGAGTTGCCCTGATGGAGGAAGATGGCGCCGTCGTAGATAGTAAACGTAGCTCTGGACGCCTCGAGCTCTTCGAGAACGACGTTTCTGCCGTTGGTGATGTCGATAATGGCAAAATGGTCGTCTTCCGTGTCTCGGATGGCAACATACCTGGAAGGGTTTGGCCGGAATCGGTCGTGGCAGTGATAGTAGCCCATGTCGTCTTTTACCAATCTCTCGCGGCAAATCTTGTCCAGATCAGCGCCGAAATACTGCGCATCCTGCTTGGAAATGGGCATTTCGTATGCAGCACACTGGATATGCCCTTCTCGAACCAGCATGTTGTCGAGGTCCACGAGAAGCTCGCAGTTGGGTTTCGTGAACAGTTGGTCCGGGTTTTGCATGTAGTGTTGATCCGTGGGGAAACAGTCTCCGACGAGAATGGAGAGGGAGTCCTTGTTGCGACGTCCAGCGCGACCACTTTGTTGCCGGAGATTGGCAATCGTGTAGGGAAATCCCCATGACATGACGCAGTCGAGCGTTCCTATGTCAATACCCAGCTCCAAAGCCGTTGTGGCTACGATGCCCAGCAGTTTCCCTTCAAACATTTCCGACTCGATACGACGTCGGTCGGCCGCCGTGTAGCCGCCTCGGTAGCCCATCACCAGGCCGATACATTCCCGTCTTCCCAATGAGTCGAGTTCCTGCTTGATGGCGTTGACCAGAACCTCGCACTGTGCGCGGACTCGACAGAAGGCAATCATCCGAACTCCTCGCAGCATCAGGGCACAAAACAGCCTCGCGCACTCGAACTTGGCATTGCCACGCCCGCTGGCCGGATCGCCCGGATCCTTGTATGGTGTGTTCCAGCACAAGAACTCTTTGCGACCGGATGGCGATCCGTCAAAGTCAATCAAGGCAACATCCTCGACACCAAATATCGTTTTGAAATGCTCCTTGGGATTGGCCACCGTGGCCGAACACGACACAAACTGTACCCGCCGATTTCCAATAGCGGCGCAGATGCGCCGCAGCCGTCTCATAATAAAGGCAACATGGGAACCCAGATGTCCATTGTAGTAGTGCAGTTCATCGACTGGAGCACACAAGGCATTAGCTACGGATCTGTGTTATCGGAATCAATCGCCAGGCACGAACCCACGACATATTTGAGGTGCTTGAGGAACGACCTCCATCGCTCCTCTTGTGGCAGTATGGTGATATGGAGCATGTCCGGGTTTGTGAAGATGACCCTCGCCTCATCGCGAATGATGTTGCGTTCAGCCATCGGAGTGTCTCCGTCAAAAGTGTCCACCAGCGCATCTTCTAGATTGGGCATGTACGCAAATATCTGCTTCAAGCTTCTTTTCTGATCCTGCGCCAAGGCCTTGGTCGGGAAGATGTACATTGCCCTGGAGAGGAAATCCTGTTCGAGTGCGTGGACGACGGGTAGCTGGTAGATGAGAGACTTTCCAGAGCTCGTTGACGTTGCAACGACCACGTTCTGTCCTTTATGGAGTCTATTTAGAGCTTCTGCCTGGTGAGCGTAGAAGCCTGTGACGCCCTTTGCATTGTAAATTGCGTTCACCAAGTTCTGACTGAGAAGAAAATCGAGCTCGCCGAAAACCGCCTCCTGGGGCTCGAAAACCCTGTGGCCATCCGGCACGATTTGTCCCGTATACCATGGGCTTTCCTTGAGTTCGAGGATAATTTCAGGCACCGATTTGCGCTCCTTTGGTATGTCTGCAGGTATAACGCTAGACTCGAGCTCTGCAGAGACCTTTTCACGAGCCGATCGCCTCGGCAGGAAAGCCTGTGCAAGCTGATTCAGCGTGCTTTCGGGGTCCATCTCGTCTTTGAAACACTTGGTTAGAAAGGCGTTGATGGCGTTGGTGAATTTCTGGTTCCTCCGTTCAATCAGCTGCATCGTCTGTTTCTGCCCATATACGGGCATCTTGAGTTTCTCATTCCTCAACCTGCGATTAGGCTTTACCGCCTCACCAGTTTTCTTGTCTTGAACCTGACGTTTCAAGTCTCCGTCGATGAATTCAAAGAAAAGCACTTCCCTTGCTCCTTCGCCCATCTCACGGCGACGGCAGTCGTCCAGACTCTCCATTCCGGTCAGACCTCCGACCGAAGCATCATGAGTAAATGCTTGAGAAGAGAACGCTCTGGATGGTTTGAAGGTGTCATCTCTTTCGGAGCCTCGAGTCTCGAGCTGAAGCATAAGTTCATCCACGTAGACAAAATTGACACCCTCCGGCCGCAGTGCTTTTATCATAGCCACCTCGTTCTCCGCCAGAGGTTTTTTCGTATGAGTTTCAACCGCAGACTTGATGGTTTCAAAGGTGGTGGAAAGGTGCGTGCGAGTACAGCAGAATGTAAAGACCAAGTTCAAGGCCCTGTGGGTGGCTTCCAACGATTTGAATAGGTCTGGCCACTCGGCAACGCATGCAGCTTCTCGAGGGGCAAGCTGGTACACCAGGTCGCTCGGGATTTTGTCTGGTTTTTGACGCTTCTTGCGCGCTGTTGTGACCCGAGACTCGGACTCGACCTCGACCTCGAACTCGACAGATGCTTTCGTCATCTGTGAAGAACGAGGAGCGCTTTCAGCATGTGGCATTCGTCTTCGCTTGCTGCTCGGGCTGCCTTGGTCGGCAGTTCGACTCGATTCCGGATCTGAATCCATCACGGGCACGGCAAAGCATGAGATTCAACACCGTCTCGGGACATGGCGTTCGTGAAGAAACATGCAAGGTCCAGGTCCTGTGCTCTTGAACGCCTGGGCCGGAGCACTGTCCACGAGCGTCCATTTTCCAGTCCGGTCCAGTCCGGTCCAGTCCAGTCGTCGACGTCGTTTGTTAGGTTTGACGCCAGATGGAGAGCGTGCTTGTGCTAGTTCCAAGTTGACGCCCTGGTGTGACGCCCCGCCTTTTTGGTCCAAGACGGACGAGTACCTGGGCCGCTACTCCATTTGCCTGCCAGGCTAAGTACCTAGGTACTTGGACTTAGACTTACACTGTACATCCGCACCTTGGCAACTTGTGAATTGTTACTTGGCAGTATGAGCCGGTGCAAACGTGTCACGAGAGCACGACTTTTATGTCCCTGGAGGAACTGTCATGCTGTTCGCAAGTAGGTAGGTGCCTCTAGGTACCTAGGTACTCAAGCTGCGTCTACGGTACTTAATAGACCCAGTCGACGACTGTCAGGCATCAAAAGATGTTGGCATATTCTCTTTATTATTCCAAGACATGTTTCTTGTCCGACCATGATGGCCTGACTCCTCGACACACTGATTCGTAGTCTCCGAGAGTCGTGCCTCGGTCCTTGACGTCGGCCGTTGTCCAAAACATGGCCCAGCCCGAGTCGCTTAATTGGCAAGTCCCCCTTGACCTCTCGAAATACCATTTGTTCACCGGGTTGTCCTTGCGACTTCGCCAGCAAACGCCGGTGGGGAAGCAGTCCTGTACCATGGCGTTGAAAACGATGTCGGCCACGCTACTGCTGCCCTGCTGGCTCTTCAATACTGCGAACTTGTCCAGATATGGGACGTATCGATCGTGGCGATGCGCCGCTTCTTTGCTGAGACCTGCAGGCAGTTCCCATGTCAAGATGGCCGCACCCTCGTACTCTCCCGCAATGATGATGCCCGCCAGGTTATCGTTGATGCGTTGCAAGTAATCTTGAACATCGAGTTTACGGTTGAAAGAGTCCTCGATGAGATAGATGAGCCGAGGAAGATCAATGCACTCGTCCGTCAGGCGAAGACTTTGCGCACCGGGTTGAGCTGGATGCCACTGTTGCTTTAATGGATCAGGATAGATTGTGACCGGCATCCCTCGTTTGACCATTGTTGCGGAGCCGAGTCTGTCATCTCGAATGAAATCACGCGTCCCATCATGAATTCTCTCAATGGGGAGTGAAGGAGACAGCGCCGGCCGGTTGGTGAGAAGATTATGAAGAAGCGGGTTTTTTTGTTTCCGGGTGGTGACCATGTCCTCGAACCCCAAGAGCGGATGCTTGATGGAGCGGTCACCTACGTTTCGCAGCGCATTCGAGCCGACGTTGGCTGCGGCCTGAGGCGTTGTGATCAGAGCTGATGACGAGGTAGGGAGCAAAGCAAGAGCAGCCTTGGCCACGCTCAGGTTTGCTGCATGAATATTCCCTTGCGCAGGTGGGTTGTCCTTGTTGTTGTTGTTGTTGTTGTTGTGTCCGCAGGCTGGCGTTTCATTAGCCGTCAGAAAGTCTAAAAGCATATCATACTCTTGTTCTAAATTGACCAGACGATGAGTAACGTCGGGGCGACGAGCCATCGGCGTGCCTCCCACGGGGTCAAGAATGATGACTCGCTCGACGGAAGCAATTTTTTCGGCCTTTTGCATGTGAACTGACGGTCTCGCGGGTTCGGTACCATCCTCGTCAGTTTGTAGGCCCGTCAAGTATCGTGTCAGGGCGAGCACAGCCTCGTTCGCTTCCACTGGTGTTTGAGAAGAAATATCGTCTGATCGCGCCATGGAAGGCATCACCACAATCATGTCGTGCTGCAACGCCTTCTTCAGAACGCCGCCGTCATGGACGAACAGGGACCCGGCGGATGTCGGTTCCTCTGATGCTACAAGGCTCGTGTTGCGTTCCAGAAAAACGTGGTCTGCCAGTTTTGCGCCGGGAGTACCGAACGAGTCAATCGCTCCACAGAGTCGCAACGCTTCATCCTCGAGTACTTGCCGCTTCGCGCCGGCACCACAATCGACAATGACAAGGGAAACGAGCCCCAAAACACGAAGCTGCGTGAGCGTCTTGGCAATGCCGGAGAGTGTGTGGGGTGAGACTTGCTGCGGCAGACGAAGTTTAACGACGGCTGCATCGACAACCTCCTTGGCTTCCGCTCCGGCCGCACTCCCGTCGGTTTCTTGTAATGCGGAAGCAGCCGGTAGAGCCTCGGAACATTTCCGCTCCTTTGAGGTGTACTTCTGGAGATAACCCCTCGCATCCCGTCTGGTGGCGGCCGCCTCAAGGACCGAGACGATGACATCCTGGACGACATGTATGTATGTATGTTAGGAAATGTGCCTCAGTCCACCTTGAATGAGGCCGTCACGGAGGACTCACGCGGTCTAGAGCCTGCTTTTTGGCCCGAGGAGCCGAGGACGCAGAGATCCATCGAGCCGGGTGGGCGCTGGCAACAACGAGCTTTGTTTTGGACAAGGGACGAGAGTCGCATAGCAGGATGTGGTGATCAAGTCTATTGTTCTGCAACGAAGAGCAGGGCGACGAGTTGAGTGTCGGCACCACCGAAGCTCTACAACTCCAGAAGGGGGCTTGCCGGCAAAGACAGCTCCAAGTCATGATGCTGACTCGAGGAACCAGAACATGGTCCAATGCAGCGACACACGAGGCTTTCCTTTCCTACTGGCGCTCGTGCAGAAGGCGGGTGCAGATGAGGGTCGGGATTGTCGCGGCTAATGGAGAACACGGAGAACACCAACGCGTCCTTGGCGGCCGGGCAGATGTGCTGCATATGTATGTATGTGCCTAATGTAAAGAAAGTATGCATGTACAGACTACGTACCTACTCACCTACATATAGTAAGCACTTGGGTAGGTAGGTAAGTAAGTAGGTAGGTAGGTAGGCAGATGATGTATGGAGATTCCGCACGGCGAGCGGATGCGATTCACCGAATCAGGTCTTGATATACCGACACTTTGTCGACATTGGCAGACGCAATAAAGGCAGGGCTGGGGAAATACATGCTTCAGCGCGCTGTTTTTTTTTTTTTCCCGCCCCTCCCGGCCCCTTTGCTCCTAGCCCCTTTGCTCCCAGCAAGTGCTCCCCTTGGAGCCTTTCCTCGCAAAAGGACTCAGTACAGTACAATCCTTGAATTATTGTAGATAGGTACATTAGTCCTTGCCTTATTTATGTAGGCCGTCAAGTATCTTCAGATCATGCAGCATTGTGCCAATGGGTACCTGCTCCTGCTCCTTCAAGACAATCCCCTCAATGGCGGAGAAGCCTAAACCTCTATACTGATCCACTTTTCTGACTCACCTACCCTAGTACCTACCTACCCTTTAAAGACTACATGATTCTATATTATATAAAACACAGCCCTATATAAAATCAAATAACTATATACATTGCAATAACGATTTACACATATATATGTACAAAATATATTTTATTGACCTTTGTAGCTAAATAGTTATTTACTACACCAAAACCAAGATGGCGTCATAACTTGCATCTAATTTCCAAATCACGTTGTGCTTGTAAGCGACCTCGAATCATTAATATCTGCTGCGGTAGTCACAGACGATGGCATGAAATATAGCAAGCACTATTTTACACGAGTTAACTACAAAGTTGCTCTTCCTACCGGACTTACACAAGTGGCCACCATTATGACGTGATCAAGCAACCTCTACTGCCTGCTCATTTTATTGTGACAAACATGCAAGACAAGTAGGATAGACAAGGCACAAAAAAGACTGAAAGCAAAGTGCGGCAGTAGGTCTTGGCCGGTATAGGTCACACTTAATCCTAGTCTGCTTCGCTTCTTCTTCCAAAACTAGATACCCCCCATCAAGCAGCAGTTTTGTGCGTTCAACTGCCCTCCCGTTCCTGCCCCTCCCTTGGGAATCCTAAATAGTGTCGCGGTATTTATTCATGAGAGATCCGCCCCTGAGGGCCATAGAGATGCAGTCCGAGACAATCAACGGCTCCCAGAGTAATCATTTTGGTCATTTCCTTTCACACCATCCGCTTGGTAGCTAAGCGAGACTTGAGGGTGGCGTGCATGGCAAAGCGTACGAAAACGCATCATGATCAGTGTCCTCGCAACTCTCGTTGAATCGAATGGATCTCGTTCAAAAATTGCTTCGCGCTGGCAGCAGACATCTGGGGCACAGTTAGCAATTGTTAAGACGCCCCGACAAACAAACGCACAAAAAAAAGGGGGGGGGGGATGTTGCGCAAGTCATACCCTGACTGTAATGCTGACTGGTTTTGTACCATTTCCTTCAAATGCGGTAAACAATATTCCGACGGACTTCAATGAAGACTTTTCTTGGAACTCCATCGCAGGCAGGATGGCAGTATTTAAAATCACCCGATGTGTCTGATCCTGACGCAAAATAAGGCGAGCGACTTTTGACTCGCAGACCCCGTTCGTCTTTTCATCGGCATACAAACCCGAGGCGTCGAAGCTGCCCGGGATAACAGCCCCGTAGTAATCAAATTCAACGCAGGCATGAGGGACATTGATCTTCAGCATGCCGGCGCCACGCTCCTTCCAACCACTTTGCTTATCAAGGCTGAACATCTTCGCTCGGACCGATAGTACGGTGATTTCGCCAGCTTCGCCATCGTCTACTTCGACTGGTTTCGAATGCAAATTAGTGCACAGTCACCAAGGCCACCATTCATAGAAATGAGACGTAAGCTTACTTTTTTGAAGTTTAAGTCGTTTCTTGTCATCGCCGTCTTTGTCGGGAGAGGCTCTCCGTATCTTGTCGTGTAGTTGACCTTCACTCTCCCCGTCCTCCCCGTCCTCCTCGTCCTCCCCGTCCTCGTCATCCTCGTCATCCTCGTCGTCATCTTCGCCTGCGTCGCTGTCTGGCGCACCAAAGGGCCTTGCTGCTTTGTCATTTTGTGCTGCTTTCATCCCAGAGGAGACGAAACTACCCAAAGGTTTGCTCCCTGACAAAGCAGACGGAAGTCCAAAACCGATACTCCCAAAGCCATTAGTCTTCGAAGAAAGTCCCGCGAAAGGAGAGGCACCAGAGCTTGAAGTAAAGGAGAGTTTAGGGACTGTCGTAGGAGGCTGATGGCCAAGCATCCCAGACCTCGGCTCGGATGCCAATGTGGATGGGACAGGATTGAACGATGATGATTTCGAAGCGGCCGAAGAGAATCCTTTTCTCTGAGAAGGTTGTAAAGATGCAAAGCCAGAAGCCTTGGAAGCGAGCTGGCCGAAAACCGAGTTGGCAAAGGAGAGGGAGGGAACATCGCGCGGAGTCTTCTCGCTCTCTGTGTTGAGGTCGTGCTGCTTTTCGTCCGCTTTTTCATCCTTGGTTTCTAATAACGGAGTTACCTGTATAGAAGCAAATGTTCAAACGTTGGGTCAATTTTGGGTAGGAGATAAATTGTAGACATTTGGCGTTGAAGTGAAGAGCAACCCACCTGTGTAGTATCACTTGATTTCTTCTCCCGATATCTCTTCTTTTCCGGCTCGTCTCTTTCCGTTCGGCTATTTGCAGACTTGGAAGACGCAACATCTGTCAAGTCGTCTTCTTGTGGTCCTTGACTCTCTTCCAACTGGTCGTAAGATCGTTTTTTTTTGGGCGAAGAAATCTGCTCTTTCAACTCATCCTTCTGAGTCTCGGGAACGCATAAGCTAGGCGTTGCCGGGCGATCTTTATCATGGTTTCTCTCCTCCCCTGTGTCAGAGAGTTCATCGGAGAGCGACGATTGCTTCAATTCTTGTCTTGTGGCCCGCGTTTCAGCGTCTTCGGCAGTTGCGGCTTGCGCTGGTTCGTTTTTGGGATTGGTCCCAGTTCTTTGAACATCGTCGGCCATAACTGCTGTCTTCCCGCAATTGGAAGAGGTTTGCTCAAACTAGCTATGATATGTGCGCCACAAACAGCAGAGATATTCAGTGAGTGATGCTAGGAGGAGACGACCGGCGAGCGACAATGCCGAGAGCAGAGCGGCAGAAACCGTTGTCGATATGACGTTACGCAAAACAGTCGACTTGCTGACGACAATGAAAAGACTCGGTTGGTGGGTAGCCGAGGTGACTGTATTGAGAAGCATACCAAGAAGACTGGTCAGGAAGATAAGCAGGTACCTAGTGGGTAGGTAAGTAGTCTGGTCTGGCTGGTTAGTCCATGACAGCTGGGGGGCGACTGGACTTGGCCTGACTTGACCTCAGGCGGCGGGGCCCTGGTAATGTGGCAAAGGCTGCAGTGCACCAATGGCGCTGATTGCAGGGCTTAACTTGCTTAACCTTATCTTGAAAAAAGAAGAAATAAATAAAATACTAAGTATGGATATTCACTATATTATTTCTTTTTTTTATTCCTTACTACTTCTATTATATAGACAACTTTAACCTTACATTTATCTAAACACCTACTGTGACTTGTGTGTTTCCCCCTTTCTATGACCTTATGAAGTATCCCGTCTATGGCGTGGATACCCCCTACTTACACGTGGCCTTCAGCACGTAATCACAGCGGAAAATAGTAAAAGGGAGTGAAATTATTTAATACTAAAAGCTATATATGAATAGTTAAGGTATATATACAAGGTAAAAGTTATTATTTACTCAAAAAACTTATAAAAGGCCTCTTGTAAAGGTAGCTTCTAGTGGGACTGTAACAGTTACAAGGGAAAAAATACACAAGTCATGTTACGGAACGTGGCGCGCCATTCTTGCCAATTGGGTCAAAAGGGCTTTGCGACCTCGGTTGAGAGGTCGCAGTTGTACAAGCCTTCATAAGGCATTCCAGCACGTAACAAGTCATAGATAAGTAGTGAAGTGTATGCCAGGTCAAAATTGTTGTTTACCTAAACCTTGTAGGAAGCTTCCTGTAAAAGGTAGGTTTCGGCGAGACCGTAGTAAAGGGTGTTAAGAAAAGGTCAGTAAGTAGAAATTACTGGTGGCGCAGAGTTACTTATGCGAACGATTATTCGTTGATTGATGTCATTCTGGGGACATCAGCTATCGCCAGTGACGTACTGAACTCGGTACGGCAGTGGACAGATAATTCATGGTAGGTCGACGTAAGAGTTGGTTCAGAGTTAGTAACCCACTGTGCCATTAACTGGAAATAATTCTTGTACATGAAACACCCTACCAACGAACAACTCCCAGTGCTTGACAAACCAGACCCCAATCTGCAGTCACAATGTCCGTGCATGCAGATCACGACGGTCGTGCTCTCCTTGTCGGCAAATGCTCAGCTAATGAAGCACAAACATCCCAGACCAACATAAAAGATAAGAAGGGGATATACAGCGATCGCAACCCGGTTCTTGACCACACCGCTTCCGCCCAGAATGCTCACGCCTGCAGCGAGAGACCATGCTACGAGAGCGGTGTAGATGGGAATTCGTGGAATCCAGTGAAGACCGAGGGCTGAAAGTAGACCGGCAATAACGAGGGGAAACAGGGTGTAGCCAATGATACAGACGCTTTGCGCAAAAGATCTGTAATATCACAAATTAGTGGATTGCATCGGAGAGGAGGCGGGCCCCCCTTGCACATCAAGCTGAGACGCGACCTACATGTTGCCACCTAATAGTTTTATTTGCAGTGTGACTACTGCCTCACCAAGCCAGATCATGGCAAAGACGCCACTGAAGACGGTGTCCTTCTGTTCGGGTCGAGCAGCGATGCTGAGCAGCAAGCTCAGAAGCAGACAGAAGATGAGCGGACCCCAAAGGTCCCAATCACGCAGACCGGGACTCATGTTGCTTTGAAGCAGCGTTTCGGCATCCATCATGCGACTGGCCAAGCCTGTCAACTCCTCGCGAGTACCAGTAATCCCAGCGCCGCGGATGTTGGAGTAAGCACCGCGCAGGCCAGCCTGGGAATCAAACATGGTGCCGCCGAGAAGGTATCGAGGATACAAAACTTCCCTCAACTTGGCCCAGACAGCAAGTAAGTCGCGGCGTAGTGTTTCCCAAACGGTTTCATCGATCGTGTTTTGCGGCGCGCGCCTATCCTCACCGGGGATAGAAGACGTGAGATAGCTTTCGTTCAGCGGCCTTGAGGACGAGCTAGACCCTATAGCTCCTTGGAGGGGTTGGCGTGAAGACTCAAGAGGGTCGTCGAATTCGTTGAGGTCGGCTACGGAATCGTCAGAAAGCTGCTGCGTCCTCAAGTAATATCATCCAGATATGGACCCAGAATGGAGATACTCGGCTGGCCACATGTGTGCGCCGTCATGGCAGATACAGATACATACCGTTATCCGGATCAATCAAATCATCATCATCTAAGCTGGGCCGATGATAGTTGCCCATGGCACTGGAGGAGGACATGATGCAATTGCTGCGTGGTATATCGGATCGCTCAACGAGACGTAATGACCACCTTGCCGAATCAGACGGCGCATCGACAGTGCTCCGAGCAAGCCAAGTAGTTCTCCGGTGCTTAGAAGTACCGGATGTTTGGGTAACGCGCTGCCGAATCGTTCACAGCTCCAAGATGGTAGCGACACGTAGTGTCTAGATGTGGGTCGAACTGTCGGCGTCGAGACTGTGGAGTTGAACAGCATGCTGCGAGGCTGGAGACCGGACAAGTGTGGTGTCAACTCTGGTGCGCCAGCTCAAGACGGAAGCCACCTGACCAGGTATCGCGCTTCCTACTGTAGGTACACAGGTACCTACTAAAAGTATTGTACATGAGTGGGTGATGGCTGGACTCCCCTGCACCTCCCAGACACGAACAGCCAATCAAATACCTCGCCGAGTCCTGGCCATGCGCTGGCACGGACGGCCTTGTTTGTTTGGGGCACCATGAATCGGCGCAGCCACGAGGTCCAGGTCCACGACCAAGAGAGAAACTTGGTTGACTCGTCATGGTTGGAAGTAGAAAGTTTCAAGTTTCTGCAAGTCAACCACGGCCCGGGACTCTCTTGCTTACCAGATGCGCAGCGCTGCGTTTCCTTGCTTGGTGCCGCCCTCTACGTACTTCGTAACTACGGTTTCTTTCTCTTCTTCGGGCGACGGGTGACGCAGCCAATTAGATCTACAATTTACTACTGCAGACGCGGCGTTGGGACCTTGCATGCCTCGGGACGCAGCACCTCATGGCGGCCAAGGACGATGATTTATTTGAGTTACCCAAGCTGCGCGTCTCGTTTGGGTTTGAGGTATCAATGAACAAGTCCAAAAAAGTCACATCCATGACGTCGGGGCAGCTACTGATCCTCGCGGAAAGAACGACACGCGGTTCTTGGGCCATGATGATAGCGTACCAGGTAACGTCTGAAGCCAGCCACCTCACTCGATCACGAAGCTCCTCTCGACGTTGGCCATGATTGTCGGTTCTAATTCCCCTTTGAGCATGAAAAAAAGAGTTCTTTGACGTCAAATTCTGTCCATACCAACCCCTGGGCCAAGATGCCGTATTCGCTGCTGTTAGCAAAAAACATGTATGATGCGCATTCTTCGGGGCTGTGGCATGTATCGAGGTCATCGCGGCTTCCTACTCAGCTAAAGACTTCCAGATATTTGTATGCAAGCTGTCCAAGCACACCGGTGACGCTAATCCATGCGACGTCATCCAAGTGATACGTGACGAAGATGTACGTGCCTGGGCCCGCGATTGTACCGTTTCCTTGCCATGTCTGACGCCTGCTCTTGGCTAGGAAGAATCGTCTGGGTGTTGCTGTACTTGGACGAGAGACCCTGTCTCGGGCGTTCCGTACATCTGCACCGGTGGTGTTGACGCCAAAGTAAAAATATACGATGCGACCAACGGAAGTTTAGTTCGGGTACGCCAGCCGTCGTCGTCGTCCATCGTCAACAACAGCAGTTCTGGAGCTGACTCTTTTGCATCACAGTGTTTTGTAGGGCACGGAGGAGTACGTCATCTTTCCGGCCGGCTCTTCCCTCCATACTGACATGAATTGTGGAGGACGTAAACGATTTGGCGACTTCACCAATAGATTCCTCCGTCATTGCTTCTGCATCAGACGACACCAGCATCCGTATATGGAGTATAGACCCAGTGCACAGAGAACAGCCTTGTCTGTGTATCCTGGCCGGAGAAGGGCACTCATGGGGTCTGCTCTCGGTGGTAAGTTCCATGTTCTTGTGTTCACGTAGACGACACGCCTCTTACCGAACCAGGGATTCCATGACACCGGTCACTACCTTCTCTCTTCAGGCCACGATCAGATCATCAACCTCGTACGTCACTTGCCCTCACACATCAAACTTTATTTCACGTCTCACGTTGTCACACCAGTGGACTCTTCCAGACTTGCCTAAGGGTGCTGTCGAGACGCCTTGCCAGGTACATTATCCTCATTTTTCCACATCCGCCGTCCACGGTGGCATAGTTGACTGGTAGGGCGCCCTGACTTCTTCTTTTTCCATACACGGGACTAATTCAGGAGTTTTCTGGGAAGCGTTGCATTCTACGGAGATTATATACTTTCCAGAGCCTGTCATGATAATGTCATTGTGTTGTGGAGAATCGAAGGTTTTTCGTCTGCCGGGCCAAGACCATCACGGAGTACAGCACCGACTCCCCAAAACGTGCTTCTGACAAGTTATGACGACCCCGACCGCCTAACAAGATCTGCGTTTGTTGCCGCTACATCGCCACGGTGCCCATCTCAATACACTCGACTGCTCGAGTTCCACACACCTAATTGTGGTCCGCAATTCTTCATGCGATTCAAGCTTCATCATGTCGCGGGGCAGAACCCAGTTTTGGCGTTTTGCAACGCCGCGGGGAATATCTTCTTTTGGGATTTCAGGCGACTGACGGTCTATCGAGAGGTCATGGCAGCTCAAAACGAGACCTGTCGTGACAAGTCAAAGCCGGCTCAGATGCCCAGCTGGCTGAAGCCTGTGATTCCGCGTCAGAGGGCGGATGCAACTGGCAGGATAAAAAGCGTCGCAAGTGACAGAGACTCCTTGGCATCTGGCCAAACCGGCCAGACAGAAACCACTGATTATTCCCCGGAAACATTGGAATCGTGGGCATCCAGGTATAGTATGGAGGATCCGCACCATACTCTCAGAGCTCATCGGACCGAGTCTTCATCGGCAAACTTTGTGGGTAGGCAAGCAGCGTGGAGTCCAGGTGGCGAGTGGTGCGTGGTGGTAGGAAGTTCAAACACAGCCTTGATACTTCAGCGCTGGGCTCGGAAATCAGCTTCCCGCACAAGTGTGACTCAATAGGCAGAGTTGACAACACCTACAAACAATGTGTCAGGTTCCCCGAATGGGAAGTGATGCGTGGAAACTTTGTTGTTGTGGTTGTTGATTCTGACACATGCGCTGCACCGAAACATCCAACAGGGAAGGGGTGGAATGCTTTGTAGGACGAAGGAGTCTCTTGAGTAGAACGTTTGCTTTGTTCTGAGTCGTGGCCGCCCTTGGACTATTCCGATCGTCCACAGTATCATCATCATCATCATAATCATCATCTGCACTCGAGGCCAAAAGGTCTGCCAAGATCAGTGATACTGTTGCTTGCAGGTGAAGAAAAAACTTGTTCGCGGAATATGGTGGATTTTCCATCATCGCATCGATTTTAGAGGCGATTGCCCCTATTCTCCTACAGGCTTGCTCCTTGACTTTCCGAAAGAGGCATCTGTCCGGAGTTGTCACCTCATCACGCTCATCTTCCATGCCGACAGAGTTGCCACAAATCACCTGGCGCGGACTCGCTGCAGAACGACGTGATTCTTGCTCTTCACCAAGGCGTAATATTTCAGCCGAATACTCGGCGTAGCAATTGAAAATTTCGCACGCAAAAAGCGCAAACTGGAAATCGACGGCCGAGACTGTGTTTGGGAACCGTCGATCATATGGATACCTCTGTATCAACTCCTCCATGTACGCTCTCAGTCTGGAGATGTTGGTATTCGAACCCCACCTTGTAGGAACACGAATGTGCGTGTAGCTCCCGGCACCGTCAGATGGTGTGCTCTGCAGCCCGAGCTTTCTCAGATTGTCCTCTTCCCCTGTTCTCATGATGATCTCGGCTCCAAGCGCCCATAGATTATGCTGACGAACGTCGACGGGCCTGCCATCGATTCGGAGGTGCAGGATGACGCCAAAGATCTTGGCGGACCTGCTGACCTTTCCGTCATCGAGGAGCTGGTGCGTGCACCTCAGAAGCATGTCCAGGCGGTTTCCGCGGTGCATCGCCTTTGTCCGTCTGGAGGTGATTGAATGTGCATGGAGTCCTTTTACTGCGTCCGGGTCACTCTCCTCCTCGGAACTCGTGAATTTGCACTCCCCATGTTGTATTCCTCGGTGTGGGAAGTGTCTAATGTCTTGTGAGGGGTCTTCGTCTTCATCTGTGAGGCCGGCCAGCGATAGTTGCCTCTGCCGACTGCTTGACCAGCTGTTGTGTGGCGTGATGACTTTTCGTTGTGCCGAGTAGGAAGTCTCACCGAGCGAGATGCCTCGTTTACGCTTGTTTGATTGCTTTTTGGGCGGCAAATCATTCGCCGAGCCCATGGTCAAAGCGCTTTATGCATCCATTACCGGTCTGGTAGATGAGTGAAGGTGTGAGGTGAGTTGGGTCGGAGAAGTTGATTTTGTATTTATCCTAGAACTTGGACTCCAAAGAGCCCCACTTTCCATCTGGCAGGTACCTCGCTGCATCAGGCGGCCTTGGAGTTGCTAAACCAACTCTTGATGGTGGGGAAATAATACCAAATATATATATATATGTATGTATGTATGTATGTTATGTATGTATATATATTTAAAAAAAGCACATGGGTTTATATACCTTCTGGAAAGAGCGTAGCAACCAACGTTGAACACATGACATCGAAACAACTGGCATGACAGGGGTGGATACCAGGCAGTTGCCGAGTCGAGGAAACGGTGCTAGTGTCGTCTTGCGCAGATGGAGAGAATCATGGACGGCAAAAAATTATATAACAGACCCTGTGATAAGCACTTTCAGGCTTAACCTATCTTACAGAGGCACGGCGGTCTGGGTAGAAAAGTTTATGCGGACTTCCTGTCAAAGTATTCCCACTGACCTTCAGCAGGTGTTTCCTCCAAATCTTCCCAACTGGCGAACTGGTCAGTGTCGTCAAGTCCATGGTTTCTGCCCAGACACAAATGTAACTTACACTTTGTTCTTCTCCATAGTTTCAATGATCTGAAGCTCGCCCTCAGCGACCTGGATGACTTCCTCAATCAGCCCAGCGCCAATCTGCTGTTCCAATTCCTGAATTCTGTTTGACAAGTCAGCTTCGTGCTAAACCCTACATGTCCAGCTTCTCTACTCACTGGTCAGCCGTCAATTGAGGCTCGTCCTCCCAGTCAATTTTCTCATGGTCCTCCAGTGGTTTTCGCTCGGCCCAGACCACTTGGTCCCTCCTCTCAGCTGGAGTCCGAATGCCCTCAAGCTCTCCGCCCTCGTCGGCCTCACCATCCCATTCCTCGTAACGGACATCGCCCGCCTCATGCTTGGCACCTATTATGAACACTCGATCACCAAACTTCAAGGTCCTGGCTTCGCTGCCGTCGACTCGACCGCTGCTGACTCGAAATTGCTCGGGGTTCTTGCTGATGAGCGCCTTGGCCTTGGCAGCCCATGCATCGTAACCAGCTGGAACGAACCGGTCGACGAGATTCATGCGGTGTCTCGTAACGGCCTCAACTGATTGCCGGTAAAGAGACTTCTCGGGTATCGATTGAAGTTTGTTGAGGGTGCTGCCGTATAGATAGAGGAGGGTTGACCGCGGGTTGGAGTGAGTCCAAAGGCCGGTGAGACCAGTGGGAGTGCCTGGCTCCAAATAGCGCGCAAGCACGCGCGCGGTCGGCTTCATGATGGCAAGATCCGATTTTGCAATCGCACTGATGCTAGATTGTTGGTTTCAAAGGATGGCCAACACCGTGATTTGAGCCATGCCCACGAGCCAATGCCTCCCATAGCTCAAGTGGTCATCATCCCACTCACGTGATTCAGACATGGGCCCACCCAAACACCAATCCATCAATGGCATGGACATCCACAGTAGCCGTAACAAGAATTGCATCAAGGTTGCTTTCGCTGGCAGGTATAGCATGTATGTACATGTACATCTGCGTACAGGTTTGACCAAGGGCGAATTGTGGGAGCAAAGCATGCAGCCCTGGCAATGGACTTGTGGGGAAATGATGATTTCTTAGAGAATTTGCGGTAGACTAAACACTAGAAGAACAAGACTGAATGTCCGGCACACAAAAACAGATTAGAGACAAATTGGTATGCAGAAAGCCACAATCTCGCCGGTTCCCGAATAGTACGGTCTGCGATCCCGCAACTCTCTGACGACATCTAGATAATCTAGCACAGAGCCCAACAAAAACAACAGTACCAAGCAGTTTGATGCCACCGGCAGATTACCAGGACGAGACGAGTTCTCCACCATTACGAGGCTTCCTCACGGCTCTTTCGGTAGCTATCCTGGTAGTTGGTCAGACTAAGTGCCTGGCATTTTTAAGGCATGCGCAACAGATTTGGTTAACAAATTACCTCTTGTGCGGTCTGCAAGTCCTCCACAATGGGTGCAAGTTCACTAAGGACCTCGTAGGCCTTCTTATGGTACTCAATCTGGGCAGCAATGAGCTCAGCCAGATTTCGGAGGGGCTCAGGGGAGTCCAGGACCTAAGACAGAGTAAGCAATGGGCTGCGTGTCGTGCGAAAGGTATTGGATTTCCAGTGCGACTCACGTTCTTCATTACTCCGACCGCTTCTTCAGTCTGAGTTACAAACTCATCCTCTGCTTTCTCGATTTCCTCCTGAGCGGCAGCGCTAAGTTCCTGCTCTTCATGCTGTTGCTCGGCACGAGAGCTCTGTGCACCCAGCTTGAAAGTGGTTCCCTTTGCGTGTGCTTTGACGGCATCAAGGGACAGTCTAGATCGTTCAACATTCTTCCTAGCTCGAGTGGCAAAGTTGAGATTGGTGTTCAGTGTGGTGTTCCAGCCAGCGAGGAAACTGCTTTGAATTTGAGAGTCCTGCGCAAGACGACACTCGCCGACTCTCTCCATTGCAATTGCGTATTTTTCGAGAGCCGTAGCCAATGGATCTTCGCCCACACCAGTGTGGTTCTGGTGCAACAACTGGCTGCTTGCCAAGCTAGCTCGCGCAACAGCATGGCTGAAGGTCTTGGGCTGAGGCTTTGCACTTGGAGGCGCGATCAGAGCGGCCTGTGCTTCCGCGGCGGTCGTTGCAGAGGACAGAAGCGACACTTTTTCGCTGACAGTTCTTCCCAGGTCTTGAAACGTTTCCTTGATGTTGGGCGGGTAGTCGTAGGCCTCGTTCGAGTACTGGGAGCTTTATTTTTTCGACATATCGAGTTAAAGAAGACTCCAACAGGAATCTAGTGTGCCATAGACGAAGACTCACGTCACGGCGATCATCTTTTGATGAGCTTGCTTCAATGCGTCAACCTTTTTCTCCAAGTCAATGTAGTCGGGAGGGAGCTGGGTCTGCGGCGAAGAATTCCATATTAGCGAGGGGTGGGAGAGAGGCGTCGATTCAAGTTGGCGAATCAAATACTTTATCTTCGGCCTGGCCAAGCTGCTCCTTTGTATATTGGAAGATGCGCGTCGCAGATGGCGTCAACGAGGCGCTAAAATCCCTTCAGCGGCAGACATATTAGTAAATACGTTTCGTCTTTTCGTGGCGACGGTGAATGCGGTGGTTGGCAGGAACGCACGAGATGTTCTTGCCAAATGATTTGAAGTCCATTTTGGAAATATTGCAACGCTTTCTTTTATGATCACGGTCCGGAGGGCAGATAGGGTGAGAACAAGCTGACGAATGATGTTAGGACGTTAGTCGGCGCAGGCTTTGTTGTGAGCTAAAAAGAGGTTATACACGACGTCGCTCTTGTCGCGCCTCGCCGCCTGACACAAGTGGGACAGACAGTGTAAATTGAGGCACTCCAGCATGACTTTAGCGGCATTAGTGCCAGTCTACCCACTAAGTCAGCTTTGTTAAGAATTTTGCTGCTCCAACCTCATCTACCTAAAATAATAAGAGAATGGAAAAGTAATCGAAATTTAAGTTATAACTAAGGCAATACTATCTATATCCTATGCTAATAACATTTATCTTTGATAAAATAAACTTAATAAAGCTACTTGTAATGTTTGTCACGTAACAGGGGCCGTCATGTTGCACTAAAAAAAACGGATGTGAACACATCATAATAATTAACGTTGTTAGGTACCCTTATGGCAACGCATGAGGAACCGTCCAGGGGCCCTGGTCGCACTGTGCACTGTGCACTGTGCACATGCCGCGTGCTTCAATGATCACGTGGTCATAGTGTCACGCCTCATCCGACGCCCATGTACTCGTCCACATTCGAAGTCACTTCCTTCATCCAAGCAGCAAGCTTCTATATTTCCAGTCCGGTACTCTGCAACGCCGTCGAACGCCGGGACAATGGCGCAAAGGTGAATAACCCGTCCCGGATATCAATGCACAAGACCAGAGTTTTCTGCGTTCCCCCCTTTTATGTTACTGGCTCTAATTTTGGATCGATTCCGCTAGTTATGCCGTCTTCATTGGCCTCGCCATCATCGTTGCTCTTTGTGTCGCGTCATGGTTCCTCGCTCCCAAGGGAGAAAACCAGGTGTAAGTTGCAGGCGGTTGCTCTCATCTCGCCATGCCCATTGCCCTGCTTTCGGACAGGAAGACTGGTGATCGCGGAACTGACGCAAATGTACTTGATAGTCTTTGGCGGTCGTCGTTGATTCTCTCCATTGTCAGTTGCTACCTCATGTGGGCCATTACGTTCTTAGCACAACTGCATCCATTGATCGCGCCGAAGAGGAACGATTTAAGGGAGGAATTTCTGGGTCACTAGAGAGGCGCGGGGGAATTTACACGAGAATGGGCAGGGCTGTGCCTTACACGATTGTCAAGGCTTCTGTCCCTCAACAATGCATTTATAGCATGGCGTTTATAGGGTAACACATTAATCATCAAGAGGGAGCGACTTTTTTTTCGTGGCTGCCTGTCGTCCGCATGTTGGTTCGGTATCTTTGGCAACAAACGAAGCCAGCCTGTCCCACAAAAACTTTTGCTGCGCTAGATGCCCCAGGGGCTGCCAGGTATGAGTGCTATGCGAAGACTCGGAGGGTTTTTCGAAGGAAACATTTTTCGCCAAAACATCTCCCAATAGGACGCGAGGGTTTTTCCTTGCAGTCACAGTATTAGCGCTTCCAAGCATAGGCTGATGGTAAATAAGCATGATCAATTCATGGATTCTAGCCAACCGCTAAACGTCCAGCCCAATCTCTGGCCAAAATGAGCAACGCCCATAGAGCCTTCCCATCCGCAGTGACACTGCTCTCGCCACTGGAATCCACATCACCTAGTCCTGCAGAAATCAAGATCATACGTCCGATAGCCCATCTAGAGGCCGCGCCCGCAATGGCGAGGATACATGCTATGTAGTACTTGCAATCGAGTAAAATGCGGAGAGCCTCGACATTATTTGCCACGACAGCCCAACCGAGTGATCTGGCTGCAGCAGGGACATCGTAGTCCCATATGACCATGAGAATAGGAAACAGCTTTGTGGAAGACGACACGAGTAGTGCTGTTGATACCGAGTTCGGCCTCGCGTGTTGAGGCATAATGCCCAATGCATTCAGGGGCGAGAGGGGTGAGCACGTGAGATACCTGATGCTCATGTGAAATGCTAGAGTTGATACGGCACACAACATCAAGAAGAAGAAATATTGCACGACGATGGGGCGTTGGGCCAGGTTACCCAAGTTGCTTCCTCCTGGCGTCATGGCAGGCTGTGACAGTTCCTCGATGCGAGCCCATGTCAGGTACACGTCGAACAGTAACAAAAGGACACCGAGACGGATGATGGCCGGCTGTCAAAATCAAACGTCAGATCTCTTGTCTGTGAGACTTTTACCCCGGGTCATGGCCGTTACGTACATCGAACCGATCGCCGTCGCGCATCAACGTGTTGTGGAGGAGGTGTCTATAGACCTGTGCCAAGCCATGCCATTATTACTGCCGTTAGCCGATGTGAAAAGACGAGTGGGCAGAACCTGAAGACGGGGACAAGGCAGCAGAGGTGCAGCTCTTTTTTTTTTTTTTTTTTTTCTCTCTCTCTTCCCTTGAGGTAGCATTACCTGCGGCTTGATCAAGACGAGATCGATAAAGAGCACAACAAAGTCGTGCTCGACGTATTTGTCGCAGAACCGGCCACAGTTGCGACACACAGTCAGGCGAATGTTGTGTCCGCTAGACTTGTCACTGGTGCCGGAGTACTGGGTCCATAATGTCTTGACTGGATATCGGCATTCGATACAGATTGGCATCTGGACTGTACGGCCGTATCGACGCGGCGGGTGTCGGATGCCTCGCGCAGCCTGTGTAGGAGTCGTCGCGGACGCTGGGGAATCTGGCACCGGTGACTTGGAGACGTCGAGGTTGATCTTGTTGGCGCATGCACGCATGCATGTGTGAGGTCTGCATGTGTGGCCCTGGCTCATCTGCGGGCTGACTCAAAAACAAAGCCCAGCCACCGAACGGCATACATCATAATGTACATGCCGCGGACAAGGACTTGCAACAGAACCTCTGGAGCACATGCGCTGCCTCGCGGCACGTGTGCGGACAAGATGGTCGAACGCACGAAGAAGCTGCGAGTCAAGCTCCTGCCGTCACGGCAGACGGCAGGCGCCCATTGTCGTATCGCGCACGCGCACGCGGCGCCATCATCCATGTACCCGTCACTGATGGTAAGGGACCCCGCCGGAGAGCGTTTCTTCCGCGGGGCGCACAGACGTCAAGGTTCTCACTGTTACTGTTGTCTGCCCGCGAGGCCAGACTGCATGAGGCCAGACTGCATGAGGCCAGACTGCATGATTGCCTGCGATGCTGAGGTGGACCTTTCCTATGCGTTTACGTCTTCCGAGATTGAACATGAAAAGCACGACCCGAGTATACAATAAGTGACGCCGTAGCCATGAATGGATGATGTTACAAGGGCCGGGAGTTAAAGTGTCTGAATACTTCTGTAGTCATGCAACAAAGCTATCCAATTTCAAAAAAGCTACAAAGGCCGCAAAAAAAAAAATAATACATGAATTTATATAAAGCCACTCATGTATGCGAACAACTAAAGTGGCCTGGGTAGAATCAGATTACACGGCACGACCCGCCAGACGGGCATCATGGACGTGATGAGTCAACTCATCGCGCGGAGCACAACCCATTAAAGACCCTGTTTGTGCGTGGCAGCATTCCCCGCAATTGGACTCGTTTTGTCCCTCGAGGCAATA
Source organism: Claviceps africana (assembly GCA_018360145.1). Classification (NCBI taxonomy): domain Eukaryota; kingdom Fungi; phylum Ascomycota; class Sordariomycetes; order Hypocreales; family Clavicipitaceae; genus Claviceps; species Claviceps africana. The sequence continues at coordinate 44,104 of SRPY01000168.1, forward strand.
ACACCTTTAGTTCGAGCAGTGGTGCTGGTATCCAACGACATCAAAAGATTCCTTGTCTCGTCTGCTTCACTAATAGCGTTTCTCAGCTCAATCAGATCAGAGAGGCCTTGCTCGGAGGAAGAGCCCGTCGGTCTTGATCGATTTCCAGAAAGGGGCGTGCTGGGTCGCTTCGTCAAAGCCCCTCGTACCCAATGCTCTATCGCCGCTGCTGCCCTGTCTAAGCCGCTGCCCAGGCGAGAAGTATCACCAACGTCTCTCCCCTCTGCCAACGGATTTTCAACTATGGTGGCCGAGGCTTGTCCAAACCCGAAATGCGCGCTATCTGAGCCCATTACAGACATAGAGGGCATCGTATCAAGATCCAGGCCCGGAAGATGTTTTTTTGCCCACGTGTTGAAGAAATCATTGTCGGGACCTGGCTCTTTGACGTCTATGTTCATGGATCCTACGCCGCCCGGTCGTCGCATCCACGATGGCCGAGTGTCTGGCAACTCATTGTCCACGCGTCCATGAGATGCTAAGGATGTGCCGGGCGTAGGTGGTTGCCGACTGGGCGAATCAAGCTGACGAGGAGATGAGCCTTCATTCAAACTAGAGGTGGGATTGGCCAAATCTGAAGTCTGTCTTGGCGAGTTGGTAGGAGATATGGTTCGAATGCTTCTTTTCCGTCTAGGAGGGAAATATCCTAGGGATTGTCGAGAAACCCGAGCAATCCGAACCGGCTTCGCGAAAGAATCGATTTGTACCCAGCGTACATGTGTCCAAGGCTTGTCATCCTCCAAGTCCTGCGCACGCTGACCACTCGACGCTGAGTTACGATGCTCTGATAGGAAGTTATTGCCCAATGATCCGCAATCTGATGCCGCGTCTTCAGTTGTCGATGGTGCTGGTGCTGGATGATCTATTTCACTATTCTGGTGCCCCGATTGAGGGCCAAGAGGCCGCCCTTTTATCTCGCAAGCATCAACTGGCAAGATGAGCCACTTGCGCGTCTGAACACTGTCTCGAGACCAAAGACGGTTTGACTTCCGGAATACGTCTTCGCGACATTTGTATCGAAGAATAATACCGGCATAAGTGTCATTTGGCTGTACCTCGTGAACATAGACTAATCGATCCGCAGGCTCAAGGTCTGGGGGGGCGGACTCGTCGGATTTCCGGCGCTTGTGTATTCCGGTTGTATCGAGGCCCCCATTCACTCCCTCATAGCTCTCCAAGACACTTGCTGTCTTGGCGGCCTTCAGAGCAGCCTGCCTGTGGGCAGGAGATCCTGCCGCAATATTATGTGCGAGGGGTGACTCGGATGGCGGCAATGGTCCCCAAGTATCTAGACGAGAGTTCTTTCTACCAAGGCGTGTTCTCGCTTGTGGCGACTGTCTGCCTTCTGAAAATTTGTTGCCGTTCGATAAGATGCTGGAGGCAAAGGATTGAACCGAGGTCCAACTCTGAGTCCAAGAGTCACCCAGGAACTGCGCCAAGTCCTGCCCACCTGCTAGGCTTTTGGAGTCGATTATTGGTCGCGTAGGCTCGGAGGATCGAGAGATGTTTCTGGAGCGTTTTGGAACATCCCATACATCGTCAATTCTGCTTCCAGATTGAAGGTTTATTGAAGTTTCATCATAAAGATGAGCATTGTCATGTCGGCGATTGCGCGAACGTATGACACTTGATCCCGGTGACTGGGAGCTTGCTGCAAGACCGGATGTTAATAAACTGCTGGAGCCTTGACCCGCATTGGTCCGGTCGGTCATGATGACCGCTCGCTCAGCGACAGTAGCTCGCGAGTTTCGGCTTCGCAGCTTCGCATCAAGAGAAACCGGTGAGCTAATACTGCAAATGCCTTCGAAACGAATGATGTTTGCCTCTTTACTCGAGTGGCGGTAAACCAGCAATAGGAAATGAAACGCTTTCTTCTCTCAAAATAATCCAGAAAGACCACAGCACTAAAGAACACTTGATCGTGGAGATGTTGGCGCTGGCAGGGACTCGCGATGTCATCGACAAAGAACTGAAGCCAGCGAGGCGTTCACTGGAATGATAGGAGTGGAGAGGCCACATGCCACTGCCAACCTCGGCGTACAGGGGTTTTGATTAACGACAGGAGTGTGGCTACTCGCGCGACTGCCTGGCCTAGTAGTTCCTTTTAAATACAAAACTAAGAAAATATGTAATGTGAATAAAAGGTTTTCTTTTTGAACTTATATCTTAGATAATAAATGTCACACCAAAATAAAGTATAACGTATTAGCTATTTAAAAGATATAATAGATACTTATAATATTTATAATATTATTCTTTTTATTAGTTTAATAAAAAAATTATTATTTACTAGTACTTATAGAACTATTAAAAGGCTATAATATAAATTATTAGTTTTTTTATAATACTTAATTTTATAAAGTATTTATAAAGAAAAAAAGAGTTAATATAAATAATAATTAAAATTTAAAGTTTTTTATAACTTTTTTATAATTGTATTAAATATAATATTAATTATATATATAGTATTAATACTTTGTACTATTTTATATAACTTAAATATAAAAGTACTTTTTATAACTCTTTTACTTTTAATTAAAAGCTTAGATCTATCACACTTTTATATTTATTTTGAAGAACTTTATAAAATTATATTTTTTATCAACTTTTTATAAAAGGTATATCTTTTTTTATTAAGATAGCTAAATATAGATATTAAATTATAATACTTTAATATAAAGGAAAGTTATTACTTTAATATAGGTTTTAAAGTTTATTAATACAATTAGTATTTATTGGCATTTAAGGGCTTTAACTTTATTATTTATATTAATAAACCTATTTCTATTAATAATAAATCTTAGTATTTAAAGAAAGGGGTACTTTATAAAAGACTTATTTATAGTGATATAAAGGCTGGCCTTATTAATAATATTAAGGACTATTTTAAGGTAGCGTAAGTGGTTTTTAAAGGTATTAGAGAAAATTGCGATAGTATCGATATATGCCCGGACAAAGTCGTGGTCGCGGAATAATCGATCCATGAAACGTTAAGCGTGTGCCGGTATATATGAGGGTTTTCTATTTCTTCCCACGGGCGTTGCTCATGATGTCGCTCTGGCCAGGTAGTGGGTAGATATCCGGCACAGTGTTGCGGTTAGGTCTCATGTCAATAATGGGACGGCCCTTGATCCCTTTCCCGGTGTTACGCCAGACGATGAAGCCGGGCTATGGGCAAGGTGCCTTGGTGATGACCTGGGGATCGCTCGAGGCCAGGTGCTTGTTCTCGTTGCCTCCGGAAGTTTTCTTTTCGGCCGACGCAGACGGACCTGATGCGGCGGGTGTCAGAGGCGGCGAGGTCAGGGCAGAGAGTTTGGGACTGCTATGAGGGGACTGAAAACTAGAAGAGTTGGGTGTTGGAAGTCTAGTAGGATCAGGAGATTGATCGTCGCGAGATGGGACTCTGGAGGGAGGGAGCGAAAAGGGTTCGGACTGGAAGGTGTTTATGCACCTTGTCTGCAGGGGGCGGCCGTGTAGCGTTCTTGGAACGGGGGGCTTCTAGGTCAGTAGGTGCGGATTCTTTCATTATAGCTGTGATCCGTTTGGCGTATTGACGCGCTGTGTCAGGGCCTTAGAGGTTAATCGCTGTAGATATCTTAGTAGGTGAGATAGAGGTTGTGCTATTAAAGCTTATAAATTGCGAGAAGCGTCGGAAAGAGTAGTGTTTTAATGCTATAAAAGGGTAAAAGGAAGCGTGTAAAGAAAAGAAAGGAGAGGGGAGAGAAGAAAAGCGTGGAGATAGATTAGTTAGTGCCCACTGTGAAGAGTTTTCTTTATAGCGGTTTACAGCACGGTTATACTATATTCTAAGCCCTTTTAAAGGAGGGGCGCTAACTAGTAGTAGCCTTATAAACTAAAGGTTGAGGCTTTATTATCTTAAAGAGTAAATAATTACTAAGTCTCTACTGCGGATAAATTCGGGCAGCTAGACGGATTAGCAGCATGATTCTGTCATGATATGAATATTTTCAACGTCTCCAGTCGCGAATTAGCACACTTTAGAGCACATTTATAGCTTGTCATTCCTCTACACCTACGCCTCGATGGGGGATTTTTTCTTCTGTCTTTGTTTCTACGAAGTCGTCTTTGCTTTAGCAGCATAAATTAAAGAAGTGGCATATCTAGGTTTAAATTACTTGTGTCCCCGTTGATGCCAAAGAATTGGAACCTGCAAGTGAGGTTAGGATCAGACACAGGTATCAATGGCCACAATAGGGGGACTGACCAGTCTTCGACATTCAAAGTCGTGGGAGCAGGCTGTCCTTGTGCTGAACTGCTACTCCAGCTGTCCGGACTCTGTCCGTCGTGAATGCCGCCATCAAAATTGGCTTGCCACAAATTTGCTGGCGCGTTGAATCCTTGCATCGGATTCCCGCCTTGGCCTTGCGTACTCCTGGAATGAAAATGGTTGTTCCCCGGGCTTTGAGACATGCTGTTGGATGTCGTTTGGGCCATTAAATTGTGATTTAGATCTTGTTGTGTCTGCGTAGAAGATAGAGTAGGGAATGCTGGCATGCTCGAGCTCTCTGGGAAAAGCTGATCTGGTTGAAAGTTCTCCCATAGAGACTGCGATAGGTTAGGCGAGTTTCTCGTGACTAGATACAAATCGGGAGGAGTTGCTGGAACCGAGAATGAAGGATTAAAAGGCGTGGCTGGCCGCGTCTGTGGCCGAGAATTGTTGCCGCCCATAAAGGCATCAGCCGCATTGGGACGATAATTGGGCGAAGCGACCCTTGGCGGTTGCATTGCCGGTGCCGGTGCCGCTTCATTCTTCATGGCGCTGGGTGTTTGAGGCCGTGAGCGCTCGTACGATTCCTGCGGAGTAGGAGCGTTGGCGGTGAAATCGATGGCCATGTCATCATACTTTCTCTTAGCGAAGTCTTGTGTTTTGCGGTGCTGCTCTAACTGAGACATGGCATGCTGCATTTTTCGATGACGTTTCCCTCCAGCTTTTTGAAGGCGCTCCTCTAGCATTTTGTTGCCGATTATTGACTCAAACAGAGTATATACCATCTTGCCCACCAGCCACACTGCCGATACTTCTTTCAGGGCTTGCATGCAGCTTCTCAGCCTATTCTGTGTGACTTGCTGAATGGAAGGAACCGGAGAGCGCATCTGATATACGTGCATGATGAGGGCAGAAAACAGACTATAGACGATGAAGGCTGGGCAATAGCGCAACTCTTCACGGGCGGCCAAGTTTTCGACAATGGATGTGATCATGGCGGCAGCCTGGAACGCAATGTTCCGAGACGGATAGGGGCTACCATCTGGGAAAGCTTTCGAACCACTGGGAGGCATATGCGCTCTGTGCAGCAGGCACAGAGTGGTGTAATAATTGGAATGGAGCAGAGCAGACCAGAAGTGATGACGGGGCATTTCCCAATATACGATTTTTGGACAATTTTGAAGCCAGTCGGCCAAGGCCATGTCGCTGTGCGTCAAGTCAATGGCATTTCTCGGACGGCCCTTGGATGCAACGGAATATTGCTGCGACAACACCAAGCCCATGATCTCGCACAACTTGACGTATTGCAGGAAAAACTGCACGTGGACGGGATCCGGTGAGAATTCAGCCGCATGACCCGACTCGTCTTCGATGAAATCGTCCTCTGTGAGCATTTCCACATCCGAATCGTCGAGGCTAATATGAACGGGGCGTCCAAGAGCGACGGCGACGGATCTATCACGCGTGAACAATGTCCACCAAATCCTCTTCCACAGTCGCTTATCGGATTTGCTCAGTTGCGACTGCTCGACACTGCGATGCATTCCGGAGCCTTGTGCAACAATTGTGGCGACACGACTCCAGTAGAATACATTCTTGGTGACATCCTCTGGTCCCTCCCAGTACCATCCCATCAGGAGCAACGATTGGACAATTGTCACGCGATCGTCTTCGTAATTCGCGTCATATAATGCTTTGGCGCGTTTGTAAAAAGTGAGAGCAGCAGGAGTTGTGGAGCCGTTCGCATCCATGAGATCGGCGTTGGTACAGACCCGAGAGCCAGCCAAGAGCATTGCCTGGAGAAGAAGCAAAGAAGGTGGATTCTTGGCGTCGCGATATTGTCTCATGAAGCGACAGCGATTGATGACGGGCACAATGGGGTGAACCCATTTAAAATATGCGTCGACAAGCTCATCGCACAAGGACCGAGGCGGGAGAAGGAATGCCCCTCTTTGATGCAAAATCTCGATCTCAACATTGTCTAGTTCCGTGAGCCTCGCGCGTGAACCTCTCACGTTTTCCGGTAGAGGGTAGTGAACAACATCCGACGATCCCTGGCGATCGTGGACGAGGAGGGTAAGGTTGGAAGATTCGCCCAGAAAAGCCACTCGCCCTGCTTCGGTGATGGGCGCACGGGTGAACTTTGGCTTCATGACCAGGTTCAGATACGTGCTCTTGTCGACTTCTTCTTGGCGAACCTGCGCTTCCGTCATTGATGAGGATGGAGTGCCATCTGATGTATGCGACACCGTCGGGGGCCGTGGAAAAGAGGCAGCACTGCTAGCCGGAGGGGTCTGATTCGGTCGGTCGTCGGTACCTTCTCGCTCACTGCCAGCGTGGACACGATGTTTGGTTAGCCCCACGGTCCATGGGTCTATGGGAGCAGGGAGTGACCAGCGCTCCTTGTGTAGAGTAGACAGTACCTATCGGAGTCTCTGTTGGTCTGGCTGCCAGCAGTTGGAGGTTTTTTCCTTTTGGGGGTTGGTATGCGACATTCGATCTGAAAGGCGACACAATTTGTGCATGGGACACCAAGGCTAGCGGCGTCGCATCGCACCTGAGCAAAACAAGAGGATTCAGTTTCATCGTGCCGGAGTGCTGCGAGATGACAAGTCGGAGGCGACTCACTTTTCGTGCGTGACAGGTCTAACAAGAGACAAGAGGTGCAAAGCAAGGTCAGCGCGGAACTATACATCCATCAGGTCAAGAATGAGTGGGGTGCGTCATCTCTGCCTCGGCACCGAGGCCTACCACGGGGCCAGATGGAAAAAGCTTCGCGACCAAAACAAAACGCGTCGCCACCTACCTCACATGCTCTTGACGCTCGTTGCCTATGTATATGATGATGCATGTCCGTCAGTCGGGCTCCTCGCAAGCAAGCACACAGTTCCTGTGGGCGCAGTCCCTGCCTACCTTCGGAAACTCATCTGCCCAGCCACGTTGCCTCCGCCATTGTTGGGCGCGGGAGGCGATGTTTTCGCCCTAGAGTCGGATGGCTCAGAAAGCGAACTCTGCTGCCCAACATCTGTCGAGACCATTTCGACTTCCATTTGTGTTGCTGGCAAGATCCGCGAAGCCACGGCCAGCGTTTGGCGTTTGGCGTTTGGCGTGGGTTCTAAGCGCAGTTGCAGATGCGAAAAAAAGGGTCAAACAAAACCGGCGGCAATGCAACAAACGCCAGTCGAGGAGGGCGGCCGGGGGGGGGGGGGGGGGGGGCGG